>JAJMGT010000017.1:510976-542177 GCA_030582715.1 Kodamaea sp. yHQL449 | reverse complement strand
GTACGTAATCATCTCGTAAATTGATCAACTGGCTGATCAATACTGTTCGTACCTAATGGAACAATTCCGTGAGAAAGTGGACCAAAGAAAGTTCCATCGTCTCAAGCCAAGTAGTACAAAGTCGGGATTGCAAGTATTAGTAATAGAAGACATGTTGACGTTAATTCAGTTTTTATTCGATTATATTTCTTCCCAATAAGGCCGATGCGAGGAGTACGCATTGTACTCAATTTCCTTCTATTGTACCGAGATGTCTATAATTTCATTATTATTAATTTCCCTGTTTATCGTGTCCCGAATTCTATTCTAATAGCAAAGTCTCACTAGAATCTACGAATACACACTAAAAGACCATGGTTTTCGCTCCAAGTTTTGTGATGTCTTTGCCATGAACACGGTTTTCTCAAGCAAGATTCGGTAAAAAGAGACGATTTTTTAGTTAAAAGTGACAGCATTTCACTCGATCTTAAGATTTGCAGCTGCAGAGTGTACAAAAGTTTGAAAATATCAGTAGAAAAGACAACTCGACAACAATGCTCTCATAAGGTAGACAATGTTTTGTGAAGCAATTTAAGAGAGGTTTTTTTATGCATCTTTGATTTGTTAACTGATTACGTATCTTCTATTAAGCTATGCAAGTTTGAAAAAATTGGCTGTAAAAGGTGAGTGCTATTGTATTTTTTACTTGTCATGTATGTCGGGTGTACAAGCATATAAAATAAATTGATTGTGTGCTCCCAATCAGTGCATTGACCGTCATTTGCTCTTTTCCAATTACAAAAGTATCATTGCAGAAGTGTATATTTTTTGTGACGCAATATGCAATTCAAGATTTGCTTTCCATGTAGTCTTTTGAATTACCGATCGATCTATTATTGTAAAGATTTCACGGATATATCATCGTAACTAGGCCGGCCTTATATTAATGCCGATACTATCAGACGTGGCAACAGCTTCCATATAACGGATGAGTTCGACGGTATTAGGCCACCATAGTCGATTAATAATCTGCACTTTGGGTTTTGTTGAGTCTTTTTTTTCATTGCTTTTTATACTTCCCAACTAATTTGACATTGCTCTCAACAAAGAAAATTAATTAGACGATGATCGATATTCATACGAAAGTTTCGTAAGCTAGTGAGATACGATTCTTTGGCTAGAAAAGTATATCGCTTATTGGTCACTGAAGCAATCTCGGAGGTATCTAGCATTGTACCTTATTGTATTTAATTGTCACAAATTATGGCTATATTGCCTGTAAGTTACGAACTTGTAGCCCAAGTTAACGGATCTGACTTCAGCTTGATATCTAACTTTGTTACCACAACTGGCTCGCTTATGTGAACGCATTTAGCTGCCTTTGCGGGCAAATGTTCCTTTTTTTTTCATAAAAAAAGGAAAAAAAAACCTTGTCTCCTCGACTTGCGTCTCGTATGCATGCTCTCTAATAATAGAGGCTTTAGTGACATTTATTGTATTTTTGTACCAATCCCTGGAGGCTAACCGATTCTCGTAAATCTCGCGGGATATACCCATGGATATGTTCTAGATAAACTCAAAGGCTCAATGGTTGAAGGTCATTCATAATATTAAACCTCGTTTATATTCTTAAAAAGCATGCTGGCTAATTCAGATCAGGATTTTCCCCCAATTTGTTAACACATACTAAAAAGGAATTATTTATACCCGAATTAGAACAAATCGATTGGTATCTCCGTAAACAATAAAAATTTTTGAGTTCACGAAGGTCCATCAGTTTTGATGCTTTATTCGTCTATTGTTCTCATTTATAATTGAGTTGTGCCGGTATAAGAATTAAAGTTCTGATTCCTTTCACAAAGATAGCAAGCACCGAACAAAGGCTAGCGCTAGAACAAAGGACAACAATTAAATGAAGGGGAAAAAATCACATTCAAAATAAACAAAACCGAAAAAGTGAACAATACCCGAGCAAAAAAAATATACAAAATATTTTAAAAAAATACAAGAACTGCATAAAAAATACATAGAGTCATAAAATTACATAAGAAGAAAGCATCGGTCGAATAAAGGCTAATACACTGTATTTAAAAAACACTTATAGAGTTCTAATCTCGACTACTACATGTAATAACTTCAAACACATTTCTATGTTATCTTTATAAAGGCTGAGTAATGAAATTCACGTGGGATTCAACAATAACACTAAACTCGCCTTGTTATGAGATCATGAAATACTGCTGCATAATAAGTAAGAAGAGCCGACTATTATTTTTTAACCTCAAATAAGCGCAAACCCATCAATCAGGGGAGGTGCTTAACAATACAATTGTAGATTTTTTAAATGGAATTTTGTACATTTTTTCCTCTCAGGAAATAATAGACGTCATTGCATATCCTGAAATAAAAGAGGTGTCAGCTTTTGTTTTTACAGTTTAAGATTTACAATCGCTCCGTTTTATACATTTACATTTGAATTCTATGCACGAAACGGGAATAAAATAAACGCATTGGTCCTTATGTTCAATAGGTATACATTGTATCTGGGAGATAGTCTACGCATATTCTCGTTACCATCGACGCGTTTTTGTGCTGGACGCTCGCATTGCAAAATTGTCAAAACTCGTTTATCCTATAATAGCAGACTAATATCAGGTACTGTAAATCAGAATTCGTGTACTTATTGTTTTCTAAATTAGGTTCTCCCGTCAAGACCACGTCGGCCACTCCGTCTCAGTCGCTTTCGGACTGCGTAATTCACACTTGTTTGCGGTGTATGTTTTTGCGAATCACCGCGGACTCAAATCGGAACTGAAATTTCATGCATTTTAGACTTTTATAGTTCAGGTGTGCAAACATTAATTGTATTTTTTACTCAGTGTTCTGTCGTTTTATTATCCCTTTATCATCATAGACTTTAGACTTACGTAGGTAGACAAATAAGCTTTTGACGTGAAATACCTTGCAGATCCGATTGTCGCACACTTACAATTTGCACCCAAATTGTCAAGCAAGAAAATGGCCACGAGTGAGATATGTACAGTAGGTAGGGACAGCAACGATAAAAAGGTTTAATTCTTGTTTAGCCTCTATAGATAAATCAGCAAAGTAGAGCGCGTATTGCACCATCCCTGCGGTACAATCGTTTTGTGATTGTTTGAGACTTTTTTCACCTTATTTCTAGATAATTGTGAATGAAACCTTGCGACAGAGTTGCAAAATCATTCAAATTAGCCGCTAATATCATGAGAACCATGCATAACTAGGTCGCAACTTCGTCAGAGCAACAGCAGAGACTGTAGAACTACATAGAATATGGAAAGTGTCACCTAGATACCACACAAATTCAACAAATAATTTCACAAAATTTTCATCAGCAAATATCATTCGTCACTGACTTTCCACTACTATTAATGGGTATTGTCCCATACTCTCTACCCCTTATTCGTATGACACACAAAAAACAGTGGTACGCCTTTTGGTCAATTTGATGCATGGCGCATACGACATTTCCATGGTCGTTCGGCTACCAAAACCATTTTAGCTTAAAAAATATCGATCTAAACATCGAATCCGAATACGGTAATATTCGAGTACAATAAACAACAGGTACACATTGACTTGACGAGGTATGAATGAGGCTGAATAATAATCGAAAAGGGTAGGGGAGATGACAAATGAATACATAATAGAATTGGTCGAAGCAAAGTTGCTTATAAACAATCATTTTGAACCATCTTATCGTCCGAACTGGACTAAATCGGCAATGGAATGTTTCTCAATGATTCATAAATTATAATAAGTGTCAGTTTCCTTTTTAGGAGTAACAAATAAACATGCCGATGCACAAGAGACACTGGGGTTGGAATCAATAGATCGAAACATCGACCGATTAAGCCGGTTTTGGATTAAAGACCGATTAAGCCGGTTTTGGATTAAAGCGTTGAGATTATTTACGTACATATTGGGCGTGTCTATTGTAGTGGTCGTTCCTGGTTTATAGAACGAAAAGTTTTTCATTTAATTGACGGTACCTGATCAGGTACCGACTCAATTAGGAACTAACCTGTAAAAATGTTTACAAAAAATAATCTGACATAAGAATCAAAGTGCTACAAAACCATTCACACAAAGTTGATAAATAATAAAAACAGAGTAGACTAGACAATTAAAAAACCACACAAAATAATATTGAATTATTATGTATTTCGAGTTAAAGAGGGTAGGAAATGTACAGATTTACATCAAGTGCATCAATACTAGGAAGACTTCTAACTGAATAGGAATGAATAGGAATGAAATTGAACCAAAGTTGGAACCAATTTAGAGCGCCACAATCGGAAGTTCTAAAGTTATCTCTGACGATGGCTCAAAACTGCCAAGATACAAACGCTTTTTTTTTTTTAATTTTTTTTATATGCAAATATCGCAAATACTTGCATTGACAAAATATCTTATAAAATAAAAAAAAAATTATATATCAAGTCATCAACGACTAGAGAGTTCATAAATGATATTTTGCCGATGGTTAATCAAACATTTTTATTGCCTATGTATGACATCTTATTCTAGGTTTTTCTATTGTTAAATGAATTTTCTCAATTCAGATGGCGTCCACATGCACCTGCGTCATACAATATTTGCTCCTTTTTATAGAAGGTTAATTGTTAAATTTATAAAATCCTAATTAGAAAGGTTTTGATATGAGAGTTAAGGATGCATATGCATGCGGACAATACCCGCCGTACATCTCACGATTTTATAGTACATCATACTCTTTGCATGACGATAAATGCATTTTTACTCTCTTGTGCGTTTCTCCTTCTTCCCATAAACACAAAAGAGCCGAAAAAAATAATCACTTTTTTCTTTTTCGCATAATTTTAAAATCTGTAAATGGGGAAAATCAAGTAGAAAAAAAGAACAAAACACAAAACCATTGCATTTTAATATTATAATCTACTCTACTTCTATTATTACTTACTAAAAAATAAATTAATTACACTACAACAAATGTTACTTAACCAAAAAGCAAAAAAAAAAAAAAAAATATTTAAACAAAAAATAATTTTATTAAATAAAGAAAAATTTAAGCAAACAATTTTAACAGGATCCAATAAAGATTTGATGGGATATAAAGAAATATGATTTCCCATGTTTTTAGATAAATTTCCTTTCTTACTTTGTTTTATTTTTATAATTATTCCATTAATTTTTCAACTTGTTCTCGGACATAATAAACATTGACAAGTGTTTGCAATTTTGAATTAAAATTGATTGAACCCTTAAGAAACCTGCTTACATATAATGTCCGCTGCCGTTTATTATTCCAATCACAACATTCCTGTTGAAGAAATCCATTCGAAACATACTCTTCCTTCTTTGGCACAAATAATGCCACCAATGAGTCAAAGTCAAATAAATCATGATGCTACTTTAGCTGCTGCTAATGCTGTTGTTTCTAATTCTCAAATTAATTCTAATTTTCTGCCTTCACTTGGTAATACAAATATGGTTATGCCTATTTTTACAGATCAAAAGGTTGTATATCAACAAATGCATCAACAATCTCCCGATGTATTTTCGCAAGGATCTCAACCATCCACAGCCAATACTACACCGGTCTCGTCGTTTAGTGCTGGTAGTTCTGGTTATCATGGTAATTCTTATACCACCTCATCAAGTGGTTCGATGATGCCAATCGTTACGCCTTCGGTTAATAATGAAAAATGTATTTGCAAATCATCTGCAAATAGAATCCCAAGACCTAGAAATGCGTTTATTCTTTTTAGACAGAAATATCATCAATCTGTTCTTGATGAAGGAAGCGTGATTAGAACCAATCCTGAAGTTTCTAGAGAATTGGGTAGAAGATGGAGAGCTTTATCTCCAAATGACAAAGATCATTGGAATAATTTGGCAGAAGAAGAAAAGAAAAATCATGCAAAGAAATATCCTGGGTATAGATATACTCCAAGAAGAAATGGTAAACTGAAAAATTGTAATGCTTGTCGTCAAAAAGCTTTAAGACAACAACAAGCCCAATTACATAATCAACAAATGATTCAAATTCAACAAGAACAATATCAACAATACTTGCAAGCTCAACAAATATCTCAACAACAAATTAATAATGCCAATTTTTTGAATAATCAACATAATCAACAACAATTTGCGATGAACAATCAATATCAACAACAACAACAACAGACTCAAGTACAAAATAATAACGTGGCCCCACCTCCGGGAGCTTCCTTCCAATTCTCTTTCAACAACGACATGTCTACCAACTTGCAAAACAACACCATTCATGACAAGTTGTCACCGTTATCGAATCTTCCTTCATATCATGCTTTAGGTCCCACTGGTTTGGGACAAAATGTTCAAGCGAATGAATACACTTCAAATGCATCTGGTGCTGGCGCCAACCCACAATTTGTGATTGCATATGACGGTAATCAAGTTCCTCTTGAATATCAACAGCAAAGATATAATTCGTTACCAAATCCAACGTATGGATTTGATGGGTTCAACCAATCTTAGAGTTGCAGGTCACTTTTTAAACTACATATTTACGCTTGCCTAATTTCTTCCATTGTATAGTTTGTATCTTTAATATGATAATTTAGAATAAGTAACGTAAGATTTTTTAAAGTTTTGATCGGCAGATACCGAGGATGATGGTACGGATCTGAAAAGGCACTCGAAATGGTGCAAAAACGAGATCTGGAAAAAGACCGAAAATGGGGCAAGCGCGCGTCCTGCACACAAGCATAGTCTTATCTGACAATCTCATTGAGCAATACCACAGTTAAAGATCCGTACCGCACCTAATGTAAAGTTGATTAGTGTCCCCCATGAATGGCGCAGCGCAGTTAGTGTCGCTATTAAAAGGCGCAGTACCGTGGTCAGTGTCCCTAAGTTGAAGTAGGTTTGTAGACGAATACTAACCGTGAAATACACGCCAACACTTTAATTATCATAACGCACATATTTCACTCCAAACCTGCCGCATTTTACCACAATTTCACCGGCCCAATTCGATCTAGCGAGTTTTAGCGGGGAGGAGTGGCCAGCCCTGTAAGTGGCCCATAGACTAAATTCAAGCATTTTAATTCAACCGTCTTATTGTGATTTGTGATTCCATGCATTACAATATCTCGATTTGTTCTTTGATTGATGGCACGGCACTCAGAAAAAATACATAAAGCCATTGCAATTGTTCATAGACATCTGAAACAATTATTTAAACTGACAGCTACAATAAAAAATGACATCTGAAACAATTGTTTACTTGACAGATGATTGTTGAGACTTATGGGTGTAGAGGTAGAGAAGAATTGAAAGGTTCTATGCGAGTTGACATGAGATTTATTCGATTTCAAATTTTTTTAATTCCTGCATGTACTCCGATAAACCCGTCTGTGATAATCACTCATTTTAACAGTGTATCCATACTATTCTTTTGATAGGCTAGAATGCGGATCTGCCATGGTGTAGTACTCTCTATTAATTTTTAAGATTTGCGCAATTTACGGATAAGAGAGGGATATTCATGAAGTATTTTTAACTTACAGAGGAATTTATATGCACTCTTGTTTCGTGTTGGAATAAATCAGATATGAGCTGCAGTACTCCTGCGTAAGACTTACTGCAGATGCATTTTTCAAACCCCGAATACACAAAGCTAATTGAATTACGTATTTAGATAACCTGTAAATGCATAATTCGGCCCTTAATTTAATTTTAGAATTTACATTTTATGCAATTTCACCAGTCATAAAAATAATTGTGACGTTTTAAAATGAAAATTTTGAGCGATCATAATCGGGAAAAAAATATTTAAAGGATATTTTTGGAATGCACCTTCTGTTTATTTTGGTAACGAGGAAGCCGTTGTATTTGTGCACTCCTCTATTTCAGGAATTTATTGACCTTTTTTGGATTGTGTCGCTTTCACCATTTAGAGCGATGCATTACTTAGCGATCTTTAATACTAGGAACAAGGAGAACCATTGTAGCGATAAATATCTCCGATTGTACAGGAGGTATATTGTTCGTGTAATTGGTCGACCGTTTATATCACTCACAAATAATATGCTTTGTATGACATTTGATTGTTCCGACTTTGCATTGTTGATTTGTAATTTCGTATATGAAAAAAATCAAGTACAAGGTCCCCCATTTTGAGTCCTTATTGAGTGATTTAATGGCTACTCTACTAATACCCGATACTATTTCAATTAATACCCGATACTATTTCAATTAATACCCGATAAATTTTAGTCCTACGAATAAACTTTGCGAGCTGATCTTCATGTTGCATTTTCCGCAATTTTTCAGTGTAGAAAAATATCGACGGGGAGGATGTCAACTGCGGTCCGGACTCACATCGGTAGTGTAGAAGAAGATAGAGTCTGATTTCTTCATAGTTATACAACAGACCGTTTTGTTTGAAGACTGACGAGATTATTCTTTGATTTTCACTACTAATCACGATCGAAATGTTGAAGCCTATACTAGACATCATAGAACTGAATTCTGTACGTAACAACGACGATACTAATGACAACAGTGGTAGTAACAACTCGCTATCAACCTTACGACCCGTCTCATTATGAATCCGCGTGAGACGCTCATCGTAAGGATGGGCAGGTTAATATACTTCAACTTCACTACAGCCTTCTTGTTAGCCGAGGACAGACGGAAGCCAGGCATGGGTACAGATAAGAGCCAGTCATTGTGGCAGACTGGAGACTTGTTGAGGCACTCACAAATGGCGCTAAAAGATCCTTGCAGCAGTAGTAAGGG
The DNA here is from genome assembly GCA_030582715.1 of Kodamaea sp. yHQL449. NCBI lineage: Eukaryota > Fungi > Ascomycota > Pichiomycetes > Serinales > Debaryomycetaceae > Kodamaea > Kodamaea sp. yHQL449. The sequence goes on along the minus strand of JAJMGT010000017.1, from coordinate 533,387 downwards.
TGATTAGCGCTAGAAATATCCAAATCTTCAAAGCTAATTTGCAGCTATTATTTGCCTGAAATTACTCTAGTTAGAAAGTTAGACTCGACATCGTCATACAATGATGTTACATAAAAGGAAAATTACACAGAATGGTGGGAGGCTCCTCATGGGGATCACAGGGAACTGCGCAAGGACCGTATAGCATTCGTGTTGCTGTCATTACAGCGAGTATCGTGGTTGTTTGGGTGGCCGCAAAGTGATACTTCCAATGATACAACAGTGAAGTGTGATACTTCCAATGATACAACAGTGAAGTGTAATGCTACCAATAACACAATAGTGAAGTTTAATGCTACCAATGACACGGTAGTGTAGTGTGATAGTACCGACACGACAGTAGCGTAATGCCACAGCTGATTTCGAATCCGTTACATGACTATTGCAAGGGAATAGCACGGTATGTAGGCATCGTATCTAGTTGTGGTGCTGGAAGACACCTGCGGCATCGGGTAGTGTGGGACTGAGCATCACTTTCTGAAAAGTTTCATCACCTCTTTTTACAATAGTGTCTTGATGTTATGCTTTCTTACGGTAGACTATGACCAGAACAAATACGTAAAAACTAGAGGTCTGATTAACTTATATGGGCATGTAGTCTAGTGGTATGATTCTCGCTTAGGGAGTTTGATTCGTTGAGCAACTAATATGCGGGCGGTCCCGGGTTCGATTCCCGGCTTGCCCCATATGAGCTTTTTTTTTCAACTTATTTTAATTGGTATATACACTATAGAATTATTGATCTATATATTGTTGATTAACTCTATGCTATTAAAAATCTTCATCCAAGCTGTCGATAGTCACTACTTCGCCTGGTTTGAATGGAGGCAACCCCAAGAACGGACACCCATCACATCTGAAAGCATCCCCCAAAGCACAAGATCCACACCCACCTGTTTTCCCTTCGATAGTAAAATCAATCTCGGCCAATTCTTCCTCTTTAAAGTGCACTTTTGTCTTCAAACGTTCTTCAATTTTAATTGCTTCTAAAGTTGCACTTTGTGCCATATTTCCTAAAAGAGTATCCTGCAAACTTCTTTGATTTGAATCTTCCAATTCTTCTTGTTCTTTAAGTCCGCACGTACAATCCTTACATGCCTTTCTTCTTTTACCCCCATTTGGTAATTGACATTCTTGTGGTACAATCAAATTTGAAGTATTAATATTTTTAATTAACTCATTTTCATTTAAAATGTAATTGGATGTTTGATCGTTGTCTTCAATTTCAGACTCTGAGTCACTGAAATATGATAATTTTGATTCCAATTTTCTCTTTAATGATTCGTCATCTTTTGATAATTTTTTAAACAGAGGTAAATCGGATTTTTTGGTGGTTGATTTCTTCTTTAAAGCAACTGATTCGATTGGTTTTGGCTTTGTCCAGTTTCCAACATCTTCGATAAATCCTGCCATAAGAGCATCTAAAGCTTGATCCAGTGGTAAATCACCAGTAAACACACCATCAAAATCAAGAGATGTATAGATCAAGTTGATCAACAGCACAGGAATCGTTTTATCTTTATTGGGGTTAACATACACAATCTTGGTATAAGTTAAGGGAGATAATTCCACAATCCCTTTGGTGACTCTATCAGCGATATGTTGTTCGACATGCAGTCCACTGTATTGCGCTTGAACTTGTTTGACCAACGCTTCATCGGTCACACAAGTAGGATGTAATAATAATAAGACGGTCATACTGTAGTGTACTTGTGAATACTTGTAGTGTACTTGTAGAGTGAATAGATAGAGTAGATAAAAAATTAGTGATTACAAATGCGTCATTGATGCGAAAAAGTCGCAAAAGTCGCATTGAAAATTTGCATCCGGAATTTTCCGATGACAAATAATTATTAAATGATTGGGTGCAAACTTGTTGTATATATTAGTTTTAAAACAGAAGAGAATTGAAAGTTTTGAAGGAACGTGCTATTTTGAGCGCGTGGTAGTGTAGTGTGTGGCCACATCAGAGGCTCATCGACGGAGCACAGAGTAGACATGCCGACAGAATATAGATATGTGAGTCGACAGAACATAGATATGTGAGAGTCGTCGCTGACAGAGCACAGAGTGGACACGTGAGAGCCGTGGCCGAGATAAAACTGTAGATTAATATGTGTCGTCGCCGAATACATAGTAGACACGGGCTACTCCAGGTACTTGCACTGCGTTGGCACTTCACTGGGCGGGACCGATTTGGCAGCTTCACTGGGGTGACACTCCTGGGGACTCCTTGGGACTCCTGGGGACTCCTGGGCACTCCTGGGGACTCCTGGGCACTCCTGGGCATCCCTGGGGACTCCTGGGACTCTTGGGCACTCCTGGAGACCCCTGGGGACTCCTGATGACACTAGACTAAACGGCACTAATCATCTTCCACATCGGTCTCATCCGACAAATCCACATCAGTCTCGTCATTATCCACCTTGACAGGCGAGACCAAAACGGCCGCAGCTGCAGCTGCAGCTGCAGCCGCTTCTTTATTCTCCATCAATCCTGTGATCGGAGGTAATACAAGTGATGCGCGGTACGGATCTTTCGAGTCATTATCTGATTTCTTTGGATGAACATGTTTTGAAATTGGACTTGCCAAAGCCAGGTTTGTTGGACTTGATGTTTTATTACTACCCAAACTATGATTTCTTGAATGTGAGAATTTCAATTGTCGAGGTGAAGAAAGTGACATCAATGAAAGTACTGCATCTTGTTCATTATTTTTATTTTCAAGTGCAACACTTAATGAAGGTAATTTTGTTATTTCTTCTTTTTTAACAGATGGTGATTTAAGTAATGAAGATGTATTTTTTTTATCAATTTCTTTCTTAGGACTTAATCTTTGTTGTTGTCTTGAAAGTGCAGCAAGTAATGCATTATGAGCAGAATTTTCTTCATCAGGAGTTGGAATATTTATTGGTTTTAAAGTATCTTCAAATGGGGATTTTTTTAAAGGATTTTGTTCAGTTATTGAATGATTTGAATCATTTTTAAAATATGTTTGAAAATGCAGAGTATTTGGAGATTTCAGAAATATTTGTGAAGAATTAAGTTGAGGTAATGGAGATTGTTGTAAAGTTTGTAAATTTAAATTCAATTTTTGAATTGAATTTGAAGGAGTCCATGGAGTTAATTCAGGATGATTTTTTTTAATTTGCTTTGTTGGAGAAGTTTTTTGATCAATTTTTAAATCTGTAAATATTAAATTTGAAGTTTGTGGATTTAAATCTTCTTCTTTCATCTTAAAAAATGCTGAACTAAGTTTATTCTTTAATTGTGAACTAATTTCATTTAAATCTTCTTTATTTGGTTCACCATCATCTTGAAATAAATTTCTAGCAGAAACAAAATATTGAGGAGTTTTTTGTAATTTTTGTCTATTTTTGGGAGATCCAGTATTTTCATAATCAGAATCTTCATCATTTGGAGTTTGAAATTCATTTGATTGATATTTATACCTAGGAGTTTTTAATAAATTTGAAGTTGGATAAGGAGATGTCACGTTATGCATACTCATTTTATAATCAGGAGATTTATAATTGATTGCATTTGAATTCGAACGTTTAAGTGAAGGACTAAAAGGGATTCTAACAGTACTATTATTTGCACTCGTTGTAGTTTTTTGTTCTGGAGTTTTTAGAAAATTGGCTGAAAGTCGATTTAAACGATTAGAATGTAATTTACTTGCTGGAGTTTTATAAACTTCATTGACATCTGATGGAGGAGGAGGAGTCGATGGTCTCAAAGGTTTGGGAGATGATATGGGGGTAGATGGCTTGCCGCTACTCATCGTTGAACTGTACGTGTATGTGTCACTTGCTGTCACTTGCTGTCACTATTGTGTTGATGTCCCTGTCCCTACTGTGTGTCGCTTGTTGTGTAAAAGTCTAGGATAAAGTGTTTTATTTTTCTCTTTTTTTTTGAGTGGTATTTTTTTGTTTATACTCCTTAAAGGTGCTGGTGAAAATTTCTATTGTTAGAAAATAGTGGGGAGTATAATAGGGAATGTATTTGTTAATGTCATGGATATCGTTTGTATTGTGAATACTAGATGAAAGATTACGTATAAGTATTAGAAGTATCATATATAAGCACCCTCGACACACACTTCCTTATGAGTTGTGCAACCTCTTTCAATCGTCGTGCACATACCAAATAAATAACATTTAAAAAATCAAAACAAAACAAACAAATAGTTGCAATTATAATCTTTATGATGAATACCAATGCACAACCGTCGTCGATATTGCGGAAGAGCACTGGCAAGAGCTTATCGATGGGCTCGGCCACAAGAACATCTCTACTTCTAGGTGGAGCACGAAACTTACTCGATACTATATCACAATCTTCAACTACAACTGGACCATCAACTACTAATAAAAGAAGATCACTTCTTTCAACTCCAGCTTCAACAAACAAAAGAAGACAAAGTCTTGGGAATGTCTTACAACCACCCATCTCATTACATCATCCACCTTCACATCACCCTCCTTCATCACAAGGTAGTTCACAACAAACTCCTCAACCATCACAATTACATTCGAGTCAAATTACACCATCTTCACAACAAATAACACCCATAATAGATCAAAGACCATTAAGAGATAAAAACTATCAAGTATTAATTCAACAAGAAGTTTATGATTTTCTTGTACTACATAAATTTGAACTTGAAATGAATCATTCAATTACTTTAAAAACTCTTAAACAACCAACTCAAAAAGATTTTATATTAATTTTTAAATTTTTATATAATAAACTTGATCCATTTTATGAATTTCATAAATCAATTGAATTAGAAATATTTTCACTTTTAAAAAATTTAAATTATCCATATTTAGATTCAATTAATAGATCTCAAATAAGTGCAGTTGGAGGACAAAATTGGCCTTCATTTTTAGGAATTCTTTATTGGTTAATTAAAATTAATCAATCAATTTTAAATTTAGAAATTTTAAATGATTTTGATTTTATAAGTCCTGATGATGAATTTGATAAAATTTTTATTAGATATATTAGAAATTCATATAATGAATTTATAAATGAAAAAGATGATTATAGTGAATTTTTTGAAACAATGAAAATTGAATTTAATAAATTAAATTTAAAATTATTAAAAGATATTGAAATTCATGAATCTGAAAATTTTAATTTAAGGCAAGAATTTGAAGAATTAAATAATCAATTACAAAATCTTAAAAATGCTGAAAAAAAATCAATTGCCTTAGAAGATGATTTAATTAAATTTAAAGCTTATATTGAGACAATGGAAATTCGTAAATTAAAATGGAATGAAATTTTAGCAAAGATTAAGGATGAAATTTTGAATAAAGAGATAGAATTAAATGTAATTACTCAACAACTGAAAGATTATCAAGATCTTATAGTAAAAAATGGTACAAGTATTTCAGAAATTGATAAATTAAATCTTGAACGAGATAAATATTCAAAATCAATTGATATTGAATCGAATAAATTACAAATTTCTAATAAAAAAATGAATGAATTTGAAACTGAATTAACTAAGAATTTTCAAAGTTTACAAGAATTTGTTAAAACTTATAATAATTTAATACTGAAATTTCCAAATATTTCATATAATTTTGAAGTTAAATTAAATCAAGATTTAAAAAATTCATTACTGGTTAATGAAATTGTAAATAAGAATCTTAAAGATGAAAAAATTCAATTATTAAAGTTTCGTAATGAATTAAATTTAAATATACATAAGAATCAAGATGAACAAATTAAATTACAAGAACAATGTGATTTAATTAATGAAAAAATAAGTGAACAATCTGATTTATTAGATTCACTTTCAAGTAAATTAACTGCAAATAAAGTAAATTATGATGAAATTTATGAAACAATGATAAATGATTCAACAACTTATTCAACACAAATTGAAAAATTAGAACGTGAATTACGTTCGATTAAAATCAATACAAATCAAGGATTTATTGAGTTGGAAAATCAGTATCAAAATATTATGATTGAACATGAAGAGTTATCTCATGGGTTGGTTAAATCAAGACAAGAATTGAATGAGAAATGTCGGAAAATTGCTGAATTTATAATGAATTTTAAGTTTAATATTCAGACGAATTTGTTAGATTTGGATGATTTATGTGTTTTGGAGTTTGACAACGAGCGAATCACGAACGAACGAACGAACGAACGAACGAGCGAACGAACGAACGAGCGAGAGAACGAGCGAGAGAACGAGCGAAGCGAGTGAATGAGTGAGTGAGTGAGTGAGTGAGTGAGGAGTGAGTGAGTAGTAAACTAAGACTGAGTACTGAGTGAGTGAGTGAGTGAGCACTGAGTGAGTGAGTGGTAAACTAAGACTGAGCACTGAGCATTGACCACTGAGGACTCACGACTGGTGACAGACGAGGATACAGTGAGTGTATAGTTATAGTATATTTACGTCGTCTATAGTAATGTAGAAATAATGTCCCTAATTACTGGGCACTCTCGCTAAACACATTCACTCGTTCGAGAGTGACTGAGTGACTGCGCGAGTGACTCCGTGAGTTACTGCGTACTGCGTGGCCTGGAGTTATGAGTGTGAGTGTGCAGTGTAGACTGAGACTGAGTGACTGGCACTGGTATTAATGAGACTAGTGAACATTACAGAGTGTTTCTCGAATAGTACGAGTACTAGTATACTGTCAGAAATAGAGAAAACGGATTACTGAGGTGCTTAGTAACTGACAGTACCGATATTTTGTGAGTCGGGTGAGCTAGTATATCACTACACTGACCGACACATTTGTAACGTATTCCTACGTATTAGTACGCCTTCGTGACCTATTCGTAATATACTGTGCGCTACTTGTAATAGTGCACAGATCAAGATCTAGCGACACTAACTACTGCGGTACAAACCCATATATAGTGCACTCAACCATATTTTTTCAACAATTATTTCATCGTCAAATGTCTGATTTCAGTATCTACGTCACATCAAGTATAACATCTTCGGAAAGAAAGATATCTCCTCAATGGACTCTTGAATACTTGAAGCAAAGATTGGAACTTATCACGGGGATTCCACCGCCATTTCAAAAAATCGCGTATTATCCAATTCAAGCATCTAATGATTTCGTTTTAATTGCAGACCCAGAATCTTACGATCAAGATCAAGATAAACTTAGATTTGTTAGCTCCTTGAATCTTGTCTCTTTTGCAAGATTACATATCATTGATACAAATCCAGATTCAAATATTCCCGATTTATTGGACGAGTCTCACCAAGACGATTACGAATACAAAATGAGTGAAGAAGAATACGCAAAAAGAAACAACACTATACTTGAATGGAAGAAGCAAAATCAATTGGGACGTTTTGATCCCAAATTCAATAAGGCCAAATCAGAAATGGTTGAACAAAACAATGAATTGGCCACCAAAATTCAGGTTGGTCACAGGTGTCGTGTAATAAACATAAGTTCCGAGAGACGTGGTGTTGTTAGATACGTTGGTATGATCGAAGCATTGGATGGTGAGAGTGAGTGGGTTGGTATAGAGTTTGATGAACCGGTTGGTAGAAATGACGGGTCGATCGATGGTGTTCGAGTCTTTGAAGCTAAGCCAAAACACGGAGCATTTGTAAGACCAAAGCAAGTCGAAGTGGGGGATTTCCCGGAATTGGACCCTTTTGCAAGTGATGATGAAGAGATCTAGGTAACTGATGTTCAGTTTAGATGTGTATAAGGAATCAGACTGCTGGTCGCTAGATCGGTCTCACTAGATACGCGCATTAGTCGCTAGATCAATAGATCTTGTAGCGAGATCAATAGATCTTTTCGGTATTCTACCGCGAATGTCACTAGTGCCTGCTCGATGGGTCGTCGTTTTTCGGTATTCTACCGCGCGCTCTCATTAAATTTACTGTAGTCTTACTAAATCTACCCTAGTCTCACGCACTCACTCACTAGTAACTAGTCACTAGTCAGTCCTCACTTCTCATACTGAATTACTCGCCTCTCACAGCTATAACTGCTATAACTTGCTCTCTCATTTTTCAAGACACTTAGCTTACTCCTCGCTTACTCCTCGCTCTTTTGTCGCTCACTCCTCACTCATTGAACTCGCTTCGCTCGTTCGTTCGTAAGTTTGTTCGCAAGTTCGTCGTTCGGCGACACAAAAATCACGCACCGGATCATTTCCGAAATTTCACCGTTGAAAATTTATTCCATCTAAACCTTCAACAACCAACAGAATGGAAACAACCAAAGAAGACTCCGCTCTCAGCTTCATCTTCAATTACGTCAATAAAGACGAATTCAACAAGTACTTCCGTCTTGTTATCATTGCTTGTTGTTACATTTTGTTCAGAACTTATTACCAAAACTGGGCAAAGAACAAACAACTTAAGAGACAACTTGCACAAGATGAAAGAGATGCTGTTGAAAAGCCAGAAAAGGAAAGAAAAGAAAGAGAAGAATTAGAAAAGAAGTTAAAGGAAGATGAACAAGCGTTTGGTTGGGGTAGAAAGACAAGAAGTAATGAAAAACGAAAACAAGCAATTCTTGAAGAACTTCATTCAGAAACTAGACAAAGACATCAAAGTGCATACGATGCTGCTGAAGATCATGATATTGATTATTTATTGGAAGATGATTAAATAGTAGCTTTTAAATTGATTTGTAATTATTGAAATATTATGTAAGCATCACGTGATTGTTCACGTGGTGAAAAATTAAATTATATTTTTAAAAAAATCAATTCGCGATGAGATTAAACAAGTTTGAAAAATTAAAAAAAGGTATAATACTTTAAATAATTAGCATAACATGGCAGGTGGAGATCCATTTTTATCTGATCCTTCAAGAAAGAGAAAGCGTGGAAGTAGTAAAGTCACGAGTACCATTAGAAAAAGAGCTCAAAGACACGAGAAAAAGGATAAATCAAAGAGATATGAGATTGATGAAGAGATTTCTGGATCTGATTCCAATGATTCTGATACAGAACAAATAGATGAAGATACAAAAGCCGAAGAAGAATTGTCATCAGATGAAGAGTTTGCAGATGAAAATGCAGCCGATAAAAGAAGAAGATTGGCCAAACAATATTTAGAAAATTTGAAAGCAAGTGAATTTGGAGAAGATGGAGAATTTGATGCTCAAGATTTGGATGATGATATTGTTTCAAGACGTTTACAAGTTGATGTTGCAGAAAACAAAGGATATATATATAAATTTATTGGAGATAAGATTTCATTACAATTCGATGATTCATCAATCAAATCAACAATCACTAGAATTGGATCTAAAAATTTAACAAGTTTAAGTGTCAAATATCCATATTTATATACCGTTTCTAAAGATTGTGAATTAATTAAATGGGATATTTCAACCAAAAAACCACAAAGAATAAAGCATATTAAAGGAGGTATTAAATCTATAAATCATCATACAGATGCTATAAATTGTGTTGTTGCATCACCTGATGGAAAATATGTTATAACTGGTGGTAAAGATTCACGTTTAATCATATGGTCAAGTGAAAATCTTTCAATGCTTAAAATATTGGATACAAGATCGAGTGTTAATGCAATTACATTTAAACGTAATAGTGACCAGTTATATGCCGGTTGTGCAGATTTAAGAATTCGAACATTTTCAATTAATCAATTTACTCAATTAGAAATTTTGTATGGACATCAAGATACTATTACTGATATTTCCTCATTACTGAAAGAAACATGTGTTTCTGTTGGATCTAGAGATAAAACAGCCATGTTTTGGAAGATTTCTGAAGAATCTAGATTGACATTTAGAGGTGGAGATTCGAGTGAAAAGAAGAGAGTCAAAAGAGATGATGAAGTATTTTATAATGAAGGTTCTATTGAAGTTTGTTCAATGAATGATGAATCTAAATTTGTCACTGGATCAGATAATGGGAATCTTGCACTTTGGTCATTAGCCAAAAAAAAGGCATTATTTACACAGAGATTAGCACATGGAATTCAACCTGCATACTTACCCGATGAAGCCAGTGCTGAAACAAATCAAGAAAACGCAGCTAGACAAGTGCCTGTTCCACAGCCATATTCCATCACAGCATTGCATTCTGTTCCTTTCAGTGATGTGTTTATCAGTGGATCTTTTGATGGTAACATTAAAGTATGGAAGATCGATCAAGAAGGTATGAGATCATTCAAATTGATTGGAACACTTCCAAATGTCAATGGATACGTTGTTAGAATTGATAGTGCTGAAATTTCGGATTCTAGAAAACTTGTAATTCATGTTTTGGTTTCCAAAGAGCACAAATTCGGTAGATGGTTTTCAAAAGTTAAGGGTGGTAGAAATGCGTTACATTCATTTGAATTCAATATTTAAATTTATAAATAGTACTAAAATGCAGCCTCATCATCATTGGCTGTATCTCCAATTTCATCATCACCATCATCAAAATACTTTTCAGCATTGTAGTCATCATCATCATCCTCTTCGAACTCATCATCGATATCTTCTTCAATCTCTTCGGGCACCACTTCTTCATCTTTATTATCCAATTGTTCAGCCATTTCTTTTAATTTTTCCAACATCGAAGTGGCTTCATCATCATTTTCAACATCAACTAAATACTCTTTCAATCCACCATTTGATTTAAACGATGAAAGTTCAAGTAATTTTTTCTTTTGTTTATTAGATATCCCCATTACTGAGTATAACTCATCGGGGAAAAACTCGATCTGGTATGGATGTTCTTCAATAGTTCTACCTATTTTTTTAACTTTTTTGTATTTATCCGAATATCTTTCAATCCCATCAGGTGATGTGTTATTTGAATTGACATTTATATCTTTATTGATTGAGCCAGTATAAAAAGGTCCATCACTAATGATTTTAGCAAATGCAATCGATTGCATCGAAGCATCGGTTTCATTGTTGTTTAAGGGGCCGTTGACGGGGAAAACCAACTCGGGTTTTTCGGTACCTCTATCATGGTTCAAGATGTCGCTATAATCGAGCCCAAAGGGTAAGAGGGCTTTACCAGAGTTTCGTGATCGGAAAGACATGTGGTGGTTAGTATTTTGAAAAATTTCATGTCGCGATAAATGTCGGCATCGCATGTCGGATAAAATCAAAACAAGTGCGAACAGAGAGAGACAGTAGAACAAGTAGAACAAGTACAGACTAGGAGTACAGACTGCAAGCACACACTACATTCCCACTGAAAGTACTCGTCACACACCACACTACAAGTACTCAACAAACTACAGAGATCTACAGAGACACAAAGACTTCTACAAAGACTTCTACAGAGACTTCTACAGACTACAAGTACACACCAAGTACTACACACACCAAGTACTAGTATGTCCGACCCAACCTTTGGTGCCCCCGAACTGGCAGACGGGACTCTAGTAATCATTGTTTGTCGCGCCAAACATCTCCCCAATAGACGCAAATTAGATAAACAATCACCGTATGTAACGTTAAGAATAGGTACATCAGCTCAAAGAACACAATCTCATTTTAGAGCAGGTCAAACTCCCGAATGGACTCAAGAAGTTCGATTTCAATTAACAAGAGATCGAAAACCTCTTTTAAAATTGGATGTTTTAGATGAAACAAAAAGTGATCCAACTCCAATTGGTAATGCAGAAATTGATTGTAGTGCTATTTTTGCTAATCCTGATAATAAACAAAATGGCAAATATATTTATGATAAATGGTATGATTTAACAATTGGAGGTAGAAGAGCAGGAATGATTTATTTGGAAATGACTTTTTATCCAACTGCTCCAATACTACCTCCCAAAATGATTGATCAATATTATCAAGAGCAGCCTAATTATGATGATATTGGGGGATCTGACAGTATAGCACACAGTATACCAAACAGTATACCAAACAGTATACCAAACAGTAACAGTATACCAAACAATACCTTTGATAATGATTTCTTTAAAAGTGGTGGTAGCAACAGTACAGGTAAAACATCTGCTTTCCATAGTAGCCACGGATCATATGATAATGAAGTGTTCATTAAAGATGAAGAATTAAAAGGTGTCCAGAAATACGCTTCAAAACTTAACAAATTAAAGAGTAAATTCCAATCAAAAGAACCAATCACAACTTTATGGACAACAAATGAAGGAGAAAGTATTGTTAGTACACCAAGTAGTCCTAAAAAGAGGTTTAATTTTGGAAAGCAAAGGTCTCTATCACCAATCAGTGTTTATGAAAATGATTTGGATCAATTACAAAGAGATATTTCAACTGAATATCATGAAGAGATTGAATTTGCCCCACCTCCTCCACCGCATGTTTCACTGCATACAGGTGCACATAAAACCTCTTCAATTCCCCATAAAACATCACTTCCTCCACCTCCACACACAAACTCTACACTCCCACACAACAGATCAAACTCTCCACTTCCTCCTCCTCCACATCAAACTAAAGAAAAATCAAACAGAAAACCTCCTGATTCAGATTTATCGCAATTCCAAAAGCTACAAACAATCCCATTTTCTGCCGATTCAATAGGATTAGATGAGCCAGAGACTTCAAAAGTATATCTTATGGATCAACTGGTTGGCAAGTTGAATTTTAATGGAAGTGGATCTATTGGTGCACATCTGATGAATCCAAATGAAATTGACCCCAAATATTATGCACCCACACCAGGAGAACATAGAGATCTTCAAATGAAACTACATAATAGTCAATTAAGTCATGGGGATGGAAGAAGACCAATTGATTTGCGTACACATGAAACAGGGTATTTAGGGAATGGAAAGTTCTCACCAAGTGTGTTTCAACGTGCTGTTGGTCATGATTATGACGAATTGAATCAAAGTGATATTTTGTCGAATTATCTGGAAATGCAACATAAACCAAGTGTTCCACCAAAAATACCGAAAGGGTTGACGGAGAGGGAGTATTTTCTTTTGGAAAAGGAGAATTATTTACGGGATTTGGAGGGAAGGAGATATTAACTCAGGGTCTACGAAGTAGATTTTGAGTGTCTCCTTCTTTGGAGACTACCGTTTAAGCTGATCACTGAGTGCTTTTCCGGTGTACGCTACTAGAGTAGTCTTAGGCTACGACTATGAAGGCAATGTGCTTAGACTACGTAGATGCTTCGACGAAGTAGACACTGAGTGTACTTGGGCAGTGGGCTACGCAGTGTACGCTACTGGAAGACTAGCTACTTAGAAGACTAAATAGGCAGTGTACTTAGACTATGTCACACAGTGTGGGCCAGGAAGTGTGGGCCAGGAAGTGTGGCCCACTCAGATACAAATGCTGCGCTTGCTGCACATTGAGCACTGTCCATCGCTCATAATACAGTTGCATTTTGCACCCAATCGATTAACTATTCATATTTTGATTGATATATATTTAAGAGTATCCAGATCTTCATGAGTTAAGAGAAATAGAAAAAACTATAAATAGAGTAATACCAAGTAGAAGATAAGTGTAACGTATGAACAAAGTTCATGAAAAAAGATGAGATTCAACCATGGGATCTGGATTAGTGGAATAAGCAAAAATGGGTATCGAATAAAGAGCTTTTATTCATTATATCCACCAATTATTGGTGAACAATTCAAACCTGAGCAACAAAAAGGAAACAAATATATAGCATCAAAATTGATGGAATAGATAGTATTAACACATGAGTAATACAACATTTCACATTAAAAACAGCAAGCAAAGTACGTGTAGTAGGTGATTTAAAAATCCAAAATAAAAAAAAGGCTCTTAAATTAAGGCAGCGATAACAACACCAATCATACCTAAGGTAACACCCTTGGCAGCATCAAAAGCAACAGCACCGTTAGTAGAAGATGATCTGGTTGAACTGACGGTAGCAGTGGAAGAATGTTTCTTTGAAGTAACCAAGGTGGTATTTTTTGAGGCTGGCTCAGAGTAGGAAGACCAAGCGTACGAAGACGAGTTGGTCGTGTTTGCTGAAGCAACGGCAATGACACCTTTGAAAGCGGTCAAGGATGGAGCAGCAGTAATCAAGGCCTTGGCAGAAGCTTCGGAAGCAGATAAAACTGAAGCAGCAGATTCTGAAGCCAAAACAGAGGCAATTGAGGCTGCGGAAACCGAGGAAGCGACGGCTTGAACTGACGCAACGGAAGCAGCAGACTGGACAGAAGCAACGGAGTCAACTGAGACGACGGAAGCTGCTGAAGCTACGGAGGCGGCGGAAGCTGCGGACGCAGCTGACTGAGCAGAAGCAGCTGAAGCAACAGATGCAGCTGAAGCAGCTGAAGCAGCAGCAGCAGAAAGTGATGCAACAGATGCAGCAGAAACTGAAGCAACACTGGCAGCACTGGCAGCCAACATACTCGAGGACTCTTGTGGGGTCAACAAGGTCTTGGTAATGGTGATGGTAGACACATAAGTAGTATCAGTACTGTCGGCTTGAGCAAAACCGGCCAAGGCCAATAAGGAAGGAACTGCAATAGATTTGAACAACATTTCAGTTAAAGAATGACTAAAGTTAAAGGTTAAGGAAAGACTAGGGTGGGTAGAAGCACTGAAGAAGAAAAGTAAAAGGCTGAATTCTTTTTTTTTTTGTTTTCGTTATATGAGTTTTGGTGATTCTTACCAAAAAAATGGTGATGTTTTTTTCTACATAATTGTTATTTTTACGAGTGTTAAAACGAATATGTACAAAATGCAGATAAGTTGCACAAATAAGAGACGTGCATTTGGGATTTTTTTAAGAGATTTTTAAGATTTACTTTGAATTTGAATCGATTTATTGGTTTCCCTGGGTTGTCTATGAGAGGGTTGGTAAGTTTTACGATCAAGATAGTGGTGGTATTTTGTTGTTTATGGAGACTGTTTACACTTTCAATATGTGGAGACAATGTAATATTTGACGGGAATGATGGGAGTGTATACAAGACAAAGAAAATTATTTATACATTATGCATATCCCTATTGTTTTTTCTTGTCGTCAGGACGCATACGGCAGTTGGAACTACTGTTTTGGGACGAAATATAAATTGATACGGCTCGCGTACATAAATTTTGAAATTATTTAATGGCTTTGTACACGGTCTTTCCCAATTTGGATAGAAAATGATCAATACGGTGGCATCACAAGACAACGCCTTGTCCAAAAGTAGTAATTGGTAAATCGAGGTTGGCACGACTACGAACTTTTTATGCATCAACAGATCAGAAAAGTTTGGGGCTCATAATTTTTTTCAAATTGAAGGTGTATATTTTTCAATCAAGTATCCATTTACCGTTTATTGCTAAATTAAATCTAATTAATATAATTAACGGTTGGATGCAGTTACTAGCATAATAATATTGGGCGACTTAGTGTATTATTTGTATGTGCAGAGAGATCATCGATAGGATTACACAAATCGTAGTTGTCATCTCGTTGTACTTAGACTTCCCGATTGAGCTCATCCATTTCTTTCAATTCCCCCTCGGTAAATATATTTCTTTTCATGTCTCCTACTTGTCTCGTGTCTTCTGTGTCTCCCTTTCTCATGTCTTCTGTGTCTCCCTCTCTCATGTCTTCTGTGTCTCCCTCTCTCATGTCTTCTGTGTCTCCCTCTCTCATGTCTTCTGTGTCTCCCTCTCTCATGTCTTCTGTGTCTCCCTCTCTCATTTCTGCTTCTCCCCACCCCACTCTAATATCCCTCTCGCCTCTATCCACCTCATCATCATCATAGAACTCATTTTCACCCTCAACACGTCTATCCCTAATAAATTGAGACCCACCTTTCGATTCCATTGTCTCCACTCCATCCTCATCCAAATCTTCCAACATGTCTTCCAAATCATGTGGGACCTCATTCATTTGAACACTTGGCGCATACTTTGTATGATCCAAATTTTGAAGAACACTTTGTAATACTTTATCCAAATATTCTTTTGAATTTGCATTATTCATATTTGAAGAACGTACATCTAATTCATAAGTTGGAGCATAATATTCATAATATCCATTATATGGGATTTCTGTTGGTAATAACATATCAGCACATAATCCAGTTTCATAAGTCCAAGTACGTGCAACATTCCGAATTGTATATCCACCACCTCCTAGAACCATCATTGGAATATTAAAAGATTTAACGAATTGAACACAGTTTGCATGTCCTCTCATCGATAAATTAAATGGACCTAAACGATCTCCACTTAATGAATCACCTCCACATTGTAAAACAATTGCAGAAGGTTGATACCAATCAACTATTGCCTTGATGATTGGTTCAAAAATCGATTTATATGAAACATCATCAATCCCATCTCTTAAGGGGATATTTACCGAATGATATTTACCTTTACCCATCCCAACATCATTTAAATTACCGGTCCCCGGGAAAAATTCCCCGAATTTATGGAATGAACATGTCATCACTCTATCATTCGTATAGAAGGCTTCTTCTACACCATCTCCATGATGAACGTCTGTATCAATATAAAGGACCCGAGGATGAACCCTCAATAATTCAATGATCCCTAATACGATATCATTAAGATAACAAAATCCAGAAGCTTCTGATTTTTTGGCATGATGTAATCCACCTGCATAATTGATGGCAATATCCGCAACCCCTCTATTCAAACGTGCTGCTGCTTCCATCAGTCCTCCACATGAAATTTGACAAAATTCATACAACCCATCAAAAACTGGACAATCATCTCCTACATTAAAAATGGTTTGTTCTCTTTCAAACATATGTAAATTATCTGGTGTAACTCTACTGATAAAATCGATATATTCGTCGGTATGAAATTGCGTCAATTCATTTTTAGATGCTGGTTGTGCCCGATAAATCTCCATTTTCTTATATAACTCGTAATTCATAATCAATGAATGTGTCATTCGTATACGATGTGGTTTCATACAATGGCCAGTTCCGTAAAAATAATTCCCGACATCTTGATCGTAAAAGTAAGCAACCCGCTTTCTATTCTGAGGATTGACTTTGAACTCATCAAATGGTAATTCGACATACATGGTGTTTGGTGGTTATTTTTTGTGTTCTTTGGTCTAATCTGGTGATACTATATCGATAAAATTGGAACAAACACGACCTGGAAATTTACTGTACACTAGTTTCAATCGGTTCAATGTACAGACAAATCAAGTACTCGTAGCGTCGTTGAATACGAAACAAGAGAGACTACGGTAGTTTATATTGTGTAGTATACTCTATGTACTGTGTAGTATACTCTATGTACTGTGTAGTATACTCTATGTACTGTGTAGTATACTCTATGTACTGTGTAGTATACTCTATGTACTGTGTAGCATACTCTGTGTACTGTGTAGCACTCAATGCACTGCGTAGAATACCCACGTACTGTGCAGTACTATGTGCTTCGTAGAGTACCCTACGCACTGTATCCCCATTTACTTTATGCATAGTATACAGTATCCCCGTATCTTGGCTTTATAGTCTTAATCTACAGACCTTCTCAGCTTTGTGCTAATATTTACGAGATTTCGCAACTTTTTTAAATAAATCTTTCATTTGCAGCTATTCTGCTATACTACACTGATCCTCGCTCTCACTCAACCTTCTTAATACCACCTGTCTTGACATCATAGATATACCCCGTAATAGGCCCTTCAACCAATTGACTCTGCGTCAACAACTTGATGTCGTCCCTGACCGACGCTTCCAAATCACTGAATGGAAGAAATGCAATGTGGTCTGTATTCTCACCTGTTTCCTTCCTAATTTTGTCTCTGATTTTCTCATCAGTGAATGTGAGCATTCCACAATCAGTGTGATGAATCAAGACAATTTCCTTTGTATTCAACAACTTTTGCGAGATGATCAAAGATCTTAACGATTCAATGGCCCGTCCACCCGCATTGCGTATAACGTGTGCATCTCCCAAATTCAACCCAAGGGCAGCAAGAGGATCAATACGTGCATCCATACAAGTCACAACGGCGACTCTTTTGGCTGGAGGAAGACTCAAGTGGCCTTGTTTGAACTGGGCAGAGTAAATCTTATTATTCTTTTCGAATTGTGAGGTGATAGTCATTTGTGATTGAGTAATGAAGGTGGTGGATATTTCATTGTTCATAGAGAATTTATAGAGAATTCTTAAAACATCATAGGGGGGGGGGACTACTAGAGGGATTGTTAGGAGAATACTAGAGGGATTATTGTTTAGGGGTAATCCTTAAGGGGTAACATTGCTTGCTAATGAGCCATAGTTTACGAAGAAATTTGCGTAATCTGCAAAGTAATCACAGTAGGTTTCTAAGTGTTAGTGCAGAGTACGAAACGAGTAGATTGCTGAGGATACTGTATATGTAGAGTATTTATTGTGGCGTATAGTGTAGTATATATCCTGCATAGTATACACATATACGGCAGAGTTACTTCAGTAGTCTACTCTACTTGGTTGATAATTTTCAACTCTCCCGATTCAACATTCCTACTACTCTCCTTCAAAAACTCAACATACCGCGTGACTTCATCACAAACCTGCGACTGTTTCAAAGAAGAAATATCTTTCCAAAACGTTTTTGATTCAACTGCATTACATGCAAACCATTTTGATATAGTATGGAATTTTAATTCCCAATCTGTCGATCCAAACTCAGGATAATACCCATCAAGTCCTAAATTACGTCTTGAATATATATCATCATAAGCATCAGGGTGTGGTAAAGTATTTGCAATAGCATTGATTTTAGGACGATGAATGTGTAGAAACATCACTTGTGGCATTTGGTATGAATGGTCAGCTATGAATTGATCCAATAGATCCTTTGTATACGTATTGACTTGAAACGGCCATAATCTCTTATCTAAACCTTTTGCACCAAGCCAATTTTTCCAATCTCTCATAAAATATTGTGACTGTTGAGGATTGTATTGTACCAAGGTTGTTTCAAAGAAGTTGTTTTTGACATCATGAAACCCAGCAAGCCATGCTTCACGTTGAACCAAATGATAAGGTTCGTTCATTACGTGAAGTGCAGGTAAAAATGTCTCACGATCCCCCACACCAAAAACACCTTGAAAAAGTAATGGATAGTAATGAGAGTATCCAAAGATATTGTAGTATAAGGAAAGCAAAAAACTTTTGTAGTGAAGTCGTTTAGAGAATACGATTTGACCCGTTTCTGCTCCCATTGCAGGGGTAGTACCTTCTAAATCATGAAACATTATATCCGTATCTTTATTTCTTTTGATGTAATCACCAAAACTCCAATCGTTTGGAATCCCATGCCTACCAATTGGCTCACCAATTTCAAACCTTGCAATGTCGTAATATTTAGGAGACGTACCCTTGTGCCAAATATCAGGCCATAAAATGAACTTTGTCTCCAAATAAACCTGACTTGTTAGCAAATCATCTGGGTTCTGGATCGGGAAATTATCTGCATCAAGCACAATCATATTGTCAAATGATGTGACAAGTAGGCCTAGAATCTTCAACTGAAACCTCTTTAGATTAAGCTTCTTTAGTAACGGAGCTCCGATTTCTTGCTCAACTACAAGACATTTTGTATTGAACTTGTTTAGTAATTTTTGACATATAAACTCGTCGTATTCACTTTGAAAAGTCAAGATCAATTCGATTGGTAATTTGGAGCCTAGTTCTCTAATTTGACCAATGACAGTTAATGCACCCAATAAATAGTCACCTCCACCATTTATGACAATCCCACTCCCATTGACAAATTGTGTTGGAGGTGGAGGAATTTCCAAGAGTGTTTTAACAACATTGTCATGGTTGTACTGAAGATCATTAAACTGTTCATCAGATATTGCTACTCGATTTTTAGTTAACCAGTCCTTTGAAAAACAAGGATTCCAAACGTTGTTAAATCCGTAGCCAAAGATTTGATTACCGTCTTTTAAAGCTGGACAGTTTGGAGCATTTCGAAGTATCACGGTTTCTAATAAATCATCAAAATACGTTCTCTTATTGTATTTGCTACTTAAAATGGTTTCCAATTTATCTTGTGTTTCCCGGCCATTCGAAGAAACTCCCGGTAATTCTTTGACTAAATCATTGCTTATGTGATCCAAAATCAATTTTGAATTTTGAAAAGTATACTCATATTCCAATTGTTCAAAGAGTTGGTGGTTTTGTTCGATTGATTTCATTAATTGTGTTGTATACTCGCTTTCAACTTGTTGTTTGATATATTGTAAAGAGTCATGATGAGGTTCAACACTTTGTAGCACTTGTTGTAGCACTTGGTCATGGTTGATCAATGTCACTTGGGCATTTGCAGCGTGTCTATATAAGAATGTTGTAGTTAGGACAAATAATAAGAATAATAGAATCACCAATTTGGTGTGACATTTTTTAGTAAACATGATGGTGATTGAATTAGAAAAGTAGTGCGATTGTACTATATATAAGTAGCCAGGGGTTATGGGGCTATGGGGGAATGTATCCTGATACATTAAAAGTTTTCATTGTGAATCGACTAAGCATCGAGGCACGGAAAGTGCACACAACCAGGTTATCACTGTGGCTACGAAGTAATCTACAAAGTAGATTACTGAGGACACAGCAATCAAGTAATTCCAAAGTAATTCCTGAGTATAAGTAATTCCTGAGTACACATAGCGCGACGACTACACATACTGAGTAGTAAAGAGTTGTCTAGTGAGGCGTATATTATGTATATGTAGTATAATGGGTACCTTAATTTTGACACAAAATTTTCAATGATGTCATGTCAATTTTGACAGTTTTTGTGTTAAAAATTAAATTATTATGCAGTCTATTAATTGCTTTTTTTATTCAATCTATTGCATTCATTTAATTTGTAAATCCCCAGTAAATAAGCTAATCTGGTAACGACCAAATCGATTGCCATATCGATTGAATCCTTTGCCAAATTGACTTTTGATCCATCAATTTCTTTCCAGTTGACCGGCAACTCAGTTATTTTTATACTTTGTAATTCAGCCAATAATAAAATTTCAACATCAAAAATCCATCTCTCAGTATGCATATGTGGAAAAATCTTTTTACAAGATTCAAAATTAAACATTTTAAATCCACATTGAGTATCTTGAATATCTCTAATACCAAATATAAATACTAAAGTATGTAAACCATACATTAATAAATTTCTAATAAATGATCTTTTAACAACTGCATCTGTATTAACCATATGAGCTCTTGATCCAATTGCAATATTTGAAATTAAATCCTTTTTTTTAAAAGATTTAATTAATCTATCAATATCTTTAAATGATGTAGCACCATCAGCATCTGCAAATAATTTCAAATTACCTCTTGAATGAAGAATTCCATGAGTTACTGCACCACCTTTACCACGATTCTTAGCTAATTGAACAACCCTCAATATATGTGGAGCCAATCCAAACTCATTTGCTTTCTTAATCGCATACTCACCGGTACCATCACTCGATCCATCATCAACAATCAAGATTTCATATTTAAGATTAGGTGTTGATTTTAAATGATTGATTGCATCATCCAACATGACTCCTAATCTTGCTGTTTCATTATAACATGGAATCACAATACTTAACTCGATCCCATGATCAACAAAACTCGATTGAGAGTGTATTCTAGGGGGTAAATCATATGATTTTGATTCTAAATCATTTGTTTTATATTGACCTTCAGAAGAAACTTCCAATCTTGGTTGATGTGAAAATAAGATTATAATCGAGTAGACTATGCCAAATGCGATGGCGAGTAGAATGGCTAGGGAGAGTAGAAGCGCCATTGTCGGGCAGAGCGTTGTCGAGCAGAGTGTTGTTGGTTTTTTTTCACGTTGATTTTCGCGGTGTTTTACGTGTTCGTTGAAATCGGCGATCGCGAAATAAAAGCTCAGTATTCTACGAAGTAGATTACTGAGCAGTAGTAGTGAACTACGAACCAATCTACGAGGTAGTTTGGACTAGTAGTGAGTCGAAGTATTGAGACTAGTAGATTACTGAGTACTAGATTACTGAGTACTAGAATACTGAGTACTAGAATACTGAGTAGTAGGTTACCGAGTACTAGTAGATTACTGAGTACTAGTAGATTACTTGGACTTGTAGGATCTACGAGAATCAGTGTATGAACAGTGTATAAAAGTGATTACTGAGTGTATTCAACAGTGTGCAGCATAGATACACGCCGTATAGAGTGTACTATGAACGTATTCAGTGATCTTTAACTTACTCACTCGTTCTCGTCAGAAAAACCTCGGTAAATTAGCGCAATTTAGCGAGAGTCGCGGTGCGAGAGGGGTACCAGTAATCGACATTTCTTTTGAATGGATGAGAGTGTTACACGATACACTCACTGGTAAGTGCTACTCACTCCTCACTCTTCACTCCTCACTCACTCCTCACTCCTCACTCACTCCTCTCTTCTCTCTCACTCCTCACTCCTCACTCCTCACT
>JAJMGT010000017.1:343071-510911 GCA_030582715.1 Kodamaea sp. yHQL449 | reverse complement strand
CTCCTCACTCACTCCTCTCTTCTCTCTCACTCCTCACTCCTCACTCCTCACTCACTCCTCTCTTCTCTCTCACTCCTCACTCACTCCTCTCTTCTCTCTCACTCCTCACTCACTCCTCTCTTCTCTCTCACTCCTCACTCACTCGCTTTGCTCATTCGTTCGTCGCTCGGGGTTCGTCGTCGCTCTACAACTTCTCTAATCAAACTTTATTCTACTTACTCATCTTGTTCATACTTGAACCCATTCTTCAATCTAATTTCATCAAGCAAACCCATCATGTTTCTACTTTCTTCCCATGGCATAATCTTAGTTTGTTGTTCACCGTTAAAAATGGCTTCACCAACAGCAGTAGCTTCATAAAAGAACCCTTCACCACCATGTAAATCTTCCCAAGACTTGGTGATACTTTCTCTACCATCATTAAATGAAAGAGTGTAACCAGAAGCAGTTGGCTTCCATGGGAAGAAATGGAGAGTTGCCTTACCATCAACACCGTCGATATCAATGATTGATCTAAGACCTTGAATAAGAGATGTAGTCATAATACCTTGTTGTTTATGTTTCTTATCATGGAAAATAGCTGTAGTCATGAAATCAACTTCATCTTCTGGTTTACCAGTCAAACTATCAAGAGTAACTTCTGACAGAACAGACCAATCACTTGGTTTTGAATCTGGATGCATAAAGACTCTACAATAAGTTGCTGGATAAATACCAATATCCAAAAGGGCACCACCACCCAATTTTTTGTTCATAACACGATGTTCAGCATCAACACCACCGAGCATTGGAATACTAAGATCAGCAAAAACTCTCTTAACATCTCCAATAACCTTATCTTTATATAACTTTTCTTGTAAATCAAGGAAAGCAGGGAAGAATCTAGACCACATACCTTCCATAAAGAAAACATTATTAGCTTTAGCAGCTGCTATGATTTGATCAAGTTCTTTTACATTAATTGTAGCTGGTTTTTCACACAAGATATGTTTTTTACCTTCATTAATTGCTCTAAGAACAAAAGGTGCATGCATTGTATGTGGAAGACCAATGTAAAGAACGTCGATTTCCTTATCATTAATGACGGTATCATAATCAACAGCCTTAATTTCAGAAGGTAACCCATTCAGACTAATATAAGCTTCAGCTTTGGAGACTTGAGATGAACCAACAGAATGAACACGATGGATCAATTTGTTTGGACCTTGTGGATTTTTACCCAAAACAAGGATGTCCTTAAGAAAACGAAGAGAAATTTGACCGGCACCGACGATACCCCAATTAATAGTTTTAGTCATTGTTAATATTGTTGAATGATAAAAGTTTATTGAGCGGAATCATGCTAATTTATACTACACAACAAACTGAATAATTTTATATACAGGTCGAGTTACCGGACATATCGTAAGTTTTCCGGCTTAGTTTTGAAGCGAATGAAGATCTTTAGAATGATCTTGAGAATTATGATAGATCGCCACGGCTCGATTAAGCGGACGCGGCGTCTGCTTCGATGACAGAAGTGCCAAGAAGCGATGTCTAGGTGTATCTTCCCTTGGCATATACACCGTGTTAGTAATTAAATTAGTGAGTGGAAAATTATTAAGGATTGCTTAGTCAGAATTTACCGGTAAATCCGAAGCAATCCCCGCGATTTACTAATACACTTTTTAAAAGGTGAAAAATTGAATAAGTAACCTTTTAGTAAGCGTTTTCGTTTTGTGTAATATCTTAGTTTCAGCCTCTCGGTTGTAGTCTTGCTGGCGTGTCAGTATCAGTGTTACTGTCTCGCATTCTCGGTATCCGTCCGAGTCTCGGTTACGCTTTCTCGCAGTATCACTTTCGTCTCACTCCTGTCTCACTGCTTATTGCACTCCTCACAGTTTTCTCACATACAATCGCGCACGCACTCACGCACTACTCTATTTCCTCTCACGTACTCGCTCATTCTTCCCTCACTCTGCATTCATTTCTCTCTCATGCACTACTCACTTCTCACTGCACTCTCACTTCACTCTCACCACTCACTCCCGTCTCGCTAGTCACTCCTCTCTCATTAGTCCCTCACTGCTCACTCATAGCACTACTCACGCACTATTCCTTCATTCATCACTGCTCATTCTCGCACGTACTCTCTCACTGCTCACTACTCACTACTCTCTCACTCACTACGCTCTTACTACTCCCTCCTCACTACTCTTTTACTACTTACTTGTCACTCCTCATTAATCTCACCACTCTCTTATTACTCACTCTTCACTCATTTCGCTCATTCGTAGTTCGTCGATTTCTATACACTAATTATCAACTTCCATAAATTCGGGATTTTTCTTTAAAATTACAATCCCATCCAAAGAACTTGTTAAACTAATATATTCATCATTTTCCAATTCAGCTCTTTCACCATAATTCAATAAAACTGGAGTACTTTGAGTAACCCAACCAGTAATAGTTTTTGGTTTCCCAGCTTGACCAACAACATCAACAGCTTGACCAACTCTAACATTAACTTTGATTGGATTTAATTGTTCATCAACTGTAACCAACATTCTTGGTTTAATTGCAGGAGTTAAATAATAAAGTAATTGATGAGTTGTTTCAGTTGTTGAATCATTTAAAATAAAAGATTTTGGATCTAATAATAAAATTGAAATTGTTAATAAACTTGCTAAAGAAACTTTTGATAAAATACTTCTTTCAATATTAAAAGGTGTTAATGTTAAAGTTCCTTTACCTAAATGTAATAAACCTTGAGCAATTCTAACCATAAAAAGAGATTCTGAAGATTTAACATAATACAGAGCTAATTGTCTTAATAATTGAGCTAATCTTGCATTATTTGTACCTGCACCAACTAAACCCATTGAATAAATTGCATTTTGTGCAACTTCTAAATCTGGATCATGAGAATATCTTGATAAAGTATCAAAAACTTTCATTTGAGGATTTGAAGTTGAAACTAATCCCATTGCAAGTGGAACTGCTCTACGAATAAGTGAATTACCATAATGCATCAAATGTGAAAAATGACGAAGTGACATATCTTGACCAATATCTTCACCCATTGCAATTAAAGCTAAACCTAAAACTGCAATTCCTTGATGTAATTCATCAGTTTCTTCTTCATCATCAGATTCTGTTTCTTCTTTTTCATCTTTTTCATCTTTTTCTGCTTCATCTTTTTCAACATCTTCCATTTCAATATCTTCTTCTGGATTTACAATTTCTCCTGGAATTTCTCCTAAAACTTCTAAAATTTCACCTTTTTGTTCAGATTCACTTTGTTCCAATTTTTCATCTACTTCCTTTGGCTTTGCAGTACAAATTTGTAATAAACTTTGAATTTGTAAAACATTCCCAGTACCTGCATAAGCACAAATATTAACAAGAACTTTTAAAGTCTTATTAATTGGATGTTCAATTGCTTCAATAGTTTCTAAAACATCTTCAACTTGTTCAGTTTTACCCATATATAATAAACCTAAACCTAAAGACATAAGTTTAATGAATTTATTAGTTAATTGAGTAAAATCTCTTTCTAATAAAGTTTGTAAAATAGTTGAAGTAATATCTCCATTACAACTACCAACAAAAACATGACCTAAAGCTAAAGCAGCTAAACTTGAAATTTCAATTGAAATTTCTAAATCTGAAATTAATGGTAATAATAAATTTAAAACTTCTTCATTAAAAGATCCTGCAAATGCAATTCCTAAACCATTAATTGCAGAAGATTGTAATAATTTATTTGGATCTGTTACATAATCTTGTAATAAAGCAAATGCAGCATCAACTTCATCATGAACATTTGAAGATACAATACCTGTACCTAAAAGTGCTCCAGCTTTAATTTCAATTTCATCTGAATAAGTATATTTATCTAAAGCTTGTAAACCTTCATTAATATTCCATTGATGAATTGAACCTAAAGATGCAGTTGTTGAAATCATACCTAAAGATTTTGTTTTATAAATCCAAGATTTATTATCTTCATCAGTTTGAATTAATTTATCAATACCTGATCCTAAATTAATAAATCCATTTACAAATGAACTTGCTAAATTTTGATCTGCTGAATCAATTGAACTTGAACCAAATCCTAATCTTGAATTTTCTAAATGTGATTTATAAATATCTTCAGGAATTTTAGGATTTAAAAGGTTTAATTCTTTAATTAAATATGAATAATATTCAAATAATTTTGAATTTGAAATTGCTTCTTTAACTTCTTGATTTTCTCCTGGATATTTAAATCCACTAAATTGTTGAGATAAAATAAATCCTAATTGTTTATGAATTAATTCATCATTTGTACTTTTAAATACTTGAGTTATAAGATTTTGATCATCTAATTTAATTGCCAAATTTAAAGCCTTTGTTAATTGGTTAAAATTGATATAAATAGCAAAAGCAGTTTGAAGAAAACTTAAATCATCTGGAGGTGCTAATAATGCTACACAACTAACCATATAAAGACAAACTCTTGAATAATTTGATTCATCAACATATTCAATTAATTTCTCGATATTTTCAATTTCTAATAATAAATCAACTGCATCAGCTTCTGCATTATGTTTTAAAAAAAATGGAACAATTTTAAAACTTAATTTAGTTAATTTTTCAATTAATTCATTTTGTAATCCTAAATTTTCTTGATAAGATTCTCCAATTTCTAATGATAAATGACGAATATATTCATGACCCCAATCAGTTATAGTTTCATCAAATGATAATAATCGATACTTAAGAGATTCTCTTTTACCATCATCTGAATAAGTCATGGCCAATACAGATAAAATATCTGCCAAATTAATCCCAATTTGAGTATTTTCCCATTGTTGATATAAATTGGCTAATGATGGATATGAAGATCTTAAGAATTTCAAAGGTTTAGGAACCGCTGTCATTGAAGTTGTAGAATCTTTAATAAACGTTTTTAAAGTTTGTAAGTAACTTTGATATTGAGAATCTGATTGATTTGGTTCATTCAATTTCTCAACCAATTGTTCTAATTCATCTTTAAGGTGTTGGTCTTCTTCCGATAATTCTTCTTCTTTAGGTTTTTTGGAAGTGACGGGTTTGTCGGAGGGATCTTTGGGGGACATTTTGGTGGATCAATGGTAGTTGAGAGTGGTGGTGAGAAGAAAAAGTGGGAGTGTTTTTGCGGTGAGATTTCGATGGCAAATTGTTGTGGTCGTGTGGGGGTCAAAATGCGACGAACGAGCACCAACGAGCACCAACGAGCACCGAACAAGCACCGAACGAGCGAAGCGAGTAAGGAGTGAGTCAGGGGTGAGTCAGAAGACACAGAGAGAGACAGAGGGACAGTGTAGAGCGGCACACAATACTACAAAATGTTACTAGTCTTTAATATTGACAAATTCACAGCGCCATTCCACCGCGACTCGAACTCGCGAGAAATTTCTGCGCGAACGAACGAGTTGAGCGACGAGTGACAGGAGAGTCACAGTAGAGTCACAGTAGAGTCGCAGTAGAGTCACAGTAGAGACTCACAGCCTAGCGTAGCATATCGCACCACAAATTGTCACTTGTTGCAAATATTGCCAGTTTCACAGCGCCATTCCACCGCGACTCGAACTCGCGAGAAATTTCGACGCGCCGGTATCTTTCAAAATCCACCGAGTTATCGAAACCCAGTAGATCCGCTACATTTGTAAACGCTTGTAGAACGAAACCAGTGGACGAGTGAGTGAGAGTGAGGAAGACGGTACAGAGAGGGTCAGGGGATGAAAATGGTCCCTAGTGTAGCGCAGCACATGCTAGTACTACAATACTAGAGGATAATCCAGTTTCGCAGTGCCATGGACCGCGACCTGAACTGTAGCCAGAAATTTCGGCTCACACTGAAAATCACTTATTCACTCCTCACTCACTCCTCACTCGCTTCGCTCGCCTACCGAATTTATCAAGACCCACTATATCCGCAACAATCAACTCGTAAACATTGAACTAAGATGGTCCCTGCGGCAGGAAATCACATTTCCCATTTTCTACAAGACATACGCCTTTCGAGCCGATACGCAGCCGTCGGCACAACACACTCCGAAAACAAGGTTGGTACACAATATATAGACCCGCTTCTACTTGACCACTGAGTGGTGTCTGACAGAGACTCGGTTATAAAATAAATGCAACTAGCGTCCCAACAAATCTATGAATGCATAATTTCAGGTGTATGTAATCTGATTGCAATTATTTTCCGAGATTAGATCTCCGCTATTTGTAACTTGTAATTATGAATCATATTCTCGCGAAATATCCGGAATGCTGGTCGGGTTAAGTGGATAAGGAACAATCATCCGAGAACATTCCCCTCATTGGCGAAGCAATTTAAAATTTTAATTTAAAATTCTATTTTTTGGCAAGTGTTAGCGAATAGCAGTACACAAATTGAAATTTAATGCATGATTCCGCCTTAATGTAACATGGAATGTTGAGGTGGGCAAGAACATCCGCGTTTTTGGCGTTCGGACTAAATACCTCCTGGTCCGCGAGGCAATATCTCTTTGTTATGGAGGCTTAACTTCGCCAAGTCGGCTTTTCTTTGTTAACATTCTCTCTAAAATTTTGAAATTAATCTTGACATATTTGACACAAAATTGAAAAATACAAACCTAAAAAATGGGAAATTTCAAAAACAAATTACTATAAAAATGGCTCAATTCCTATTAAATATGTTACTTACTCAATAATGAAGTTTTTAAATACCTTATTAACTGCAAGTCTTGCTTCTGCCACCGTTTGGGATTGGTCTCAACCCACTCTGGAACAAATCAATAAAGGGTTTGTTAGTGCAAAAGTTACTTTTACTCCTCTTTCTGATGCTACCGGATATTATTATGCTATAGAAACGCTTTTCCAAAACAATTTGGTCGGATATATGGGTCTTCAGTTCCCTAAAAGACTTGTTTTCAGTGCTTTTGGAAATGGTCCAGCTCCTGCCAGTCCCGAATGTAGTCCCGGTGCTGACTCTGGGGCTGGTGTTTCTTGTGGTAACTACAAGAGTACTCCATTCGAAGTTGGGGTCAATCAAACTTTCGAGATCTCTTTGGATAAATCATTTGCAAATGGTACCAATGTTTGGAAGGGTACCTTTTATGGTGATGATGGTGATGAACCAGTCTATATCGCCAAATACTCAACACCAAAATCTTACGGGCTTTTGGGGGGTAAATCGATTGGTTTTGATGAAATCTTTGTTTGGAACGGACTTACAATTCCACCTGCCGAAAGAGATTGTCAACCAAGGGCAGGTGTAATTCAATATGCTCCAATTTATACGGCTGCTGATGGTCTGACTTTTAGTCCGGTAATTGCCAATCAGGTTGATGAGCAGAATGAGGTTGATAAGTGCTCGCCAACAACTCCAAATACAAGTCATGTTATTGCACCAGATGGAAA
The DNA here is from genome assembly GCA_030582715.1 of Kodamaea sp. yHQL449. Classification (NCBI taxonomy): domain Eukaryota; kingdom Fungi; phylum Ascomycota; class Pichiomycetes; order Serinales; family Debaryomycetaceae; genus Kodamaea; species Kodamaea sp. yHQL449. Next base: position 503,492 of record JAJMGT010000017.1, on the reverse strand, counting down.
GTGGATCAAGAATTTGAATGGTGTACATACTCCGGATACATGTGGTTGTGTATAAGCAGGCAGCGAGCGTTAGCGAGATGTTTGAGCTGTTTTCAGTGATCCTGTTTTCAGTGATCCTGTTCTCAGTGATCCTGTTCTCAGTGATCCTGTTCTCAGTGATCCTGTTTTCAGTGATCCTGTTCTCAGTGATCCTGTTTTCAGTGATCCTGTTCTCAGTGATCCTGTTCTCAGTGATCCTGTTCTCAGTGATCCCTGCTCAGCAAGCTCAAGCATCTCGCTACCGCTCGTTGCTTGGGCTATTCTTAGTGATCGCGAGCTCAGCGCATTCCAACAGTTTTAAGAAATTGTTTATCGAATATTCCGCAATATATAGTAATACAAGTTTGTACCGCAGTAGATAGTGTCTAAAGACTGCTGTAATAAGAAGTAGATCATTGAGTCTGGTCACTCAGTGATCTACAGAAATACACATGAGGGAATACAGGATACGATTGGAAGTAGCGAATCCGAGTTTGCATGGTGTGTGTCACAACGGGTAGATCGTCACTCAGCAGTCAGCAGTCAGCACATTGTCCTCACTGTCTCCTCATTCACTCCTCTCTCTCCTCATTCACTCCTCTCACTCCTCTCTCACTCCTCTCACTCCTCTCTCACTCCTTACTCACTCACTCCTCTCTCCTCTCTCACTCCTTACTCACTCACTCCTCTCTCCTCTCTCCTCTCTCACTCCTCACTCCTCTCTCACTCCTTACTCACTCACTCCTCACTCCTCTCTCCTCTCTCACTCCTCACTCCTCTCTCACTCCTCACTCCTCACTCCTCTCTCACTCGCTTCGCTCGTTCGTTCGTCGTCCGCTCAGTGATCTACTTCGTAGATCACTTCGTAATCACTGGCTAGTTCTCATTCCTCGCCAAACTCGATACTCTATTATTCAACAATCTCGCATTATTCATAACAATCTCAACCAATTCCTCAAATCTATACATATCGATCCCCTTATCAACCTTTTCAACAGCATTAAACAACTCCAAACTATCAACTTCCAATTCAATTTCATATTTTTTATCATGAGTTACAATAGTTTTACCAGCTTTATTTTTCAGTTCTAAAGGAATTAAAACTCTTGTTAAATCAAATCTTGTAATTGTTGGAGCATGAACATAACTATTTCTCTTTTTTTCACGAACTAATTTTGCAATATGTTTTGAACGAATCAGTTCGATATTTTCATCAGGAATTGGCATTTCTAATGAAAGTGATAATCTAAGATCATAAATACATGAAGGACTATAAATATATAAATCAGATAATCTTTGCTTTTCAATTGCTGAATATCTTGGAGGATTTAAAGTATTATCTTTCAGTACACGAATTGATTTTGATTTGGAATTTCGTTCTCCAATTTGATAAAAACTATCTGTTAAATCAGAATCAAGTGTATTAAATTTTCTCTTTGATTTTTTAACATTTTTCAGTTTTTTTAAATCATTTTGATATTGAGTTTCTAATTCTTGTAAAAATTTATTAATATCATCGAATGCAACTTCTTCAATTTGCATATCAAAATGTGAACCACTTGTATCTGTAAAAATACATTCTGTTGTAACTCCTAATTTTAATCTTTTACCCAAACTTTTATCAATAATTCTACCAAATTTTAATTCTAATTCAACATATTTTCGATTTTCTTCTGCAATATTTTTAAAATTTGCAAAAATCCAACTTGAAATTGTTTTAATCATCGGAGATGTTGGAATAAATCCGGTGACACTACATTCTAAATCTAAACTTGGAGTTGAAGTATTATTAAAAACTCTCTTGTCTGATAAAATACTATGATATGGTGCATTTGGAGGTGGTGCACCAATTGCTTCAAAAGTTGGATCTGAAGTAATTCCATTTGTAAAATTTTGTCTATTGTTTTTTGGACGCCATTCATTTGCCCAAATAGGTGGAGAATCATATCTTCTAGGTTTACGACTAATTTGTTTAATTTTGGTCAAGTCATCTGTGGTACTACCACGACGCAGTACAGATTTCTCATTTGTACTAACACTTGATTGTCTACTCACATTGATACTCGTTTCTTTTCCCGTTGTGATATCAACGTCTTTATCATTGGTGATATTAACAATGTTATTTCTTTTCAATGAGGTTGGACTGATCGGTTTGGCAAACAGTGAGAGGTTTTTTCCGGGTCCATCATTTAGAATGTTGACGATGGAATGTCTTTGATGGGGGGTGGTGTCGGATGAGGGTTGGTCTTCCGCCTTTGGAGGAGTGTCCTCTTTGGAATTGGGCGGAGAATCGTCGTTTAATATGGATCCAACATTCATGATGGTGTTGTGGGAATTTTGTGTTGTATATTTTATTTTTTTTAGGGGTGGGTCGTGCGGGTCACAACGACGAACGAATGAGCGAAGCGAGTGAGTGAGGAGTGAGTGAGGAGTGAGTGAGTACTGAGTGAGGAGAGAGTGAGGAGAGAGTGAGGAGTGAGTGAGTACTGAGTGAGTACTGAGTGAGTACTGAGTGAGGAGAGAGTACTGAGTGAGTACTGAGTGCTGACTGAGTGCCGAGTGACGGTTGTGCCCGTAGCGACAATACTACTGAGAGAGTCCGAGTCAATACTACTGAGAGTGCGAGTAGTGACTTCTAGTGAGAGTGCGAGTTACTACTGAGAGAGTCCGAGTCAATACTACTGAGAGTGCGAGTAGTGACTTCTAGTGAGAGTGCGAGTTACTACTGAGAGAGTCCGAGTCAATACTACTGAGAGTGCGGGTTCCACCCTAATCAATTCAATACTCTTATTAATAAATAATTATTCAGCCAACAACTTATCCAATCTTGCCTTAACCCCATCAATAAACTCTTCTGTCGTTACATAACTTGATCTGTCAGATTTACCTTGAGCCAATGCTAAATCTTTTGTCATTATATTATCCTTACTGACCGTTTCAATCGTTGCTCTCTCTAATAATTGACCAAATTTAACAACTTTTGGAGTATTATCTAATTTACCTCTTTGAATAATACCTCTTGTCCAAGCAAAAATCGATGCAATCGAATTTGTAGAAGTTTCTTTACCTTGTTGATGTTGTCTATAATGTCTTGTTACAGTTCCATGTGCAGCTTCTGCTTCAAAAGCTTTCCCATCAGGGGTCATAAGTACAGAAGTCATCAATCCAAGAGATCCAAATCCTTGGGCAACAATATCAGATTGAACATCTCCATCGTAATTCTTCATTGCAATTATATATCCACCTTTTGATTTCAACATTTGCGCAACCATATCATCGATTAAACGATGTTCGTACCAAATCCCTACTTTTTCAAAATCAACTTTATATTTTGAATCATAAAGTTGTTCAAAAATGTCTTTAAATCGTCCATCATATTTCTTTAAAATCGTGTTTTTAGTGGATGAAAATAAATTAAGTTTTCTTTCTAAAGCCAATTTAAAAGATGACTCAGCAAATGCAGTAATTGATTCGTCTGTATTGTACATTGCTAATGCAACCCCAGGTGCAGTATAGTTGAAAACTGCGAATTCCTCTGGGGCAGACCCATCTTTGGGCTTAAATACAAGTGATAATTCCCCCGGTTTTGAAATCACCAAATCAGTGGCTTTATATTGATCTCCAAAGGCATGTCTACCAATGATGATTGGTTTTTCCCATTGAGGTACAATCCGTGGGATGTTGTCGATTACAATTGGTTCTCTAAATACAGTACCTCCCAAGATATTACGTAAAGTACCATTGGGAGATAACCACATTTTCTTCAAATTGAATTCTTTTACTCTTGCTTCATCGGGGGTAATGGTTGCACATTTCACACCAACTTGATATTTAAGAATGGCATTTGCAGCATCAGTAGTAACCAAATCATTTGTCTCATCTCTATACTCAATTCCTAAATCATAGTACTTCAAATCAACTTCCAAATATGGCAAGATCAATTTGTCTTTGATGAATTGCCAGATTATTCTGGTCATTTCATCACCATCCATCTCAACGATGGGATTTAAAACTGAAATTTTAGACATTTTGATTTGCTAATTGGTCAAAATTATTGAAAATTATGGGGAAATCAATCGTATTTATATATTTTAAATGAGGGGAATTTCCCCATACTTTGATTTTTCAGAATTTTGGCGGGGTGGTGTGATATACTAAAATAGGAAATACGTGTGAGCCATTGACAGAAGGGAAATACCGGAAGAGTTTAAAATGGACCGAGCCGAAAAGATGGTGCGGTGCTCTGGGGGTTTCAGTTTTCTGTGTCGCTGTGTCGCTGTGTCTCTGTGTCTCCCTCCGTGTGCTCTCCCTGTCTCTGTCTCCTTTCTCTTCTCCTTCTCTGTCTCCTCTCTCTTCTCCTTCTCTGTCTCCTCCTCTGTCTCCTTCCTCTATCTCCTACTCCTCTACCCTCCCTCCTCTATCTCCTACTCCTCTACCCTTCCTCCTTCATTTTGACACCTTGCCCGAAATCGGCTCCGAGGGATAAAGCCTTGTTGCAAACCCCGAGCACTAGCGGACCGCGGATTCATAGATATTCCTGCATGGTGGCCGATTGGATTTACATCGTTATCTCATCACTATACTACGCGCATCGTTTTTGTGTATCACGTTGATCTCCACAACGCCATTGATCTACACTGTCATCTACTACAGACTGTCCACACACTGTCATTTATTAGACACTGTCCACTCGAAATACACTTTTCTTATCTACTACACACTTTTCCACTTTCCTCTCCACTCACAGTCTTACTATCACTCATAATATCACTGTCCACACACTGCCCCACTATCCCATGAACTCCCAACGAGAACTTCTACATATCACCTCGCCCATCACAAGAACAGACCCTGAACTACACCCCATCTTGACCAGCCAATCAAACATCCTCACCAACACATTCACCAATACACTCTACTCGCTACGCAACTACTATAATGACTTCACCACAATCGATTGGGCACGCGCTTTTGTTGAAACAAACAAACTCAACTATGACTTGAACCACGCTAAAGACAAACCTTTCTATCTCACCATATACTTTGCACTTGCCAAATGGGTCTTGATCATACTAATTGCATTCTCTTTTGCGCTCATAGCGTATGGTATAGATAAATTCGAGATTGTATTGGTTGGAGTCAAGTATGGGTATTGTAGATCGAATTGGCTTCTTAGTCAGGTGAGTTGTTGTGCAAGCCCAAGCTATAATGTGTTCAAATCTGGGTATGTCATAAGCACCAAAGATGGAGGATGTGTTGATTGGGTATCATGGAGTTCATATTTCGATGGTTCTAAAGTTGATTTTGCCTTGTACGTTGTTGCAACCGTTGTGTTGGCTCTGATTGCATGTATTATTACGCTCTCAACAAAAATCACAGATAACAATACAAACCGGATTATGTATACGGCTTGTGGGTCTGGAGTTCCCGAGGTTAAAACGATATTGTCTGGATTTGTCATTAGAAGATTCTTGGGTACTTATACCTTGATAGCTAAAACGGTGACTCTCGTGCTTGCAATTGCATCCGGGATGTCATTGGGGAAAGAAGGTCCGTATGTTCATTTGGCCGCGGCCGTGGGGAATATCATTTCTCGTTATTTCCCATTCATCTATACAAACGAATCTTTGAAGAAACAGATCTTACTGGCCAGTGCATCTGCTGGTGTTGCACTAGCATTTGGGTCCCCATTGGGTGGGGTCTTATTCATCTTGGAAGAAATCAACCATTACTTACCATCTCACCAACTCTTTCAAGTCTTCTTTTGCGCAATCATCTCAACACTCTTCCTCAAATTTTTGAATCCTTATGGTACTGGCCAAACCGTGTTGTTCGAATTGAAATATACATCCGATTGGAGACCTTTTGAATTGATAGTCTTCATTGGACTTGGGATTTCGGGGGGCATTTTTGGTGCATTATTTGTGAAATTCGTTGTATGGTGGCCCAAAGTATTTAGAAAACATGTTGAGAAGCATCCGATCTTTGAGGTGGCATGTATCGCGCTGTTGACGGGGTTGATCACGTTCTGGAACCCGTATACTAAACAAGCCTCGAGTGAATTGGTATTGGATTTGGCTACGCCATGTTATGCGTCTGAATTGGACCGATCTTTATGCCCCAAGACTCACGTTGAATATTTGAAAGAAATCAAGTCACTTGGTGTGGCATTCGTCATCAAAGTATTGCTTACATTCATCACTTTTGGGTTAAAACTACCCATTGGAATTTACGTTCCTTCAATGGTTATTGGTGCATTGTACGGCCGTATAGTTGCGATGATCATTCAATGGTTCAATATGACATCGACTTCGTCATTGAGCTATTTGTGCTCATCTCCAACTGAATGTGTTGATTTTGGGATCTATTCAATGATCAGTGCTGGTGCGTTTATGGCGGGGGTTACAAGAATGAACATCACCTTGGTGACTATTTTATTTGAATTGACTAGTTCGTATACGTATGTATTGCCGATATCGATTGCAATTGCGGTTGCAAATTGGTCTGGTGGAATGTTGGAGAAGAATTCATTGTATGGAGCATTACTAGTGATGAATGATTATCCATTTATGACCGATGAGAATGAAGCCATTGATCCATTTGTTGTTGCGGGCGATATAATAGATGAATCGGAAGGAATCTCTTCTCAAGATGAAAAGCTTTTCATCGATATTACAGACAGTCCATATATCTCAACAAGTATACTACAGTCGAAACTTGTACTTCTTGCATCCAAATCTTTACTCGATGGGTGTATCCCATTGATTCGTAATAAGATATGTGTGGGGCTCCTTTTCTTTTCTGATTTGGAATTGTGTCTCGACAACATTGAACGGTTTAAAAAGGAGTATAAGGTGAATGATGAGATATACTGTAAATTGGCCAATACAAAGGATGATCCGGTTGTGTATACAGATTACGGGTCGATACAAAGAGAAGAGGTGGATTCGATGTTGAAGGAATTGACTATATTGGATAAGTTTATTGATCATTCGCCGATATTTCTAAACTGGAATACCGAGTTGTGTCTTGCGCATTTGATTTTTGACAGAATCGGGAATAGAGTTATAGTTCTTTTGAGGGATGGGGAGTATTATGGGGTGTTGCATAAGAAGGTGTTGGTGGATTATTGTAGGAGAGATTCACGAAGTACACTCAGCGATCTACGGAGTAGGTCGCTGAGTGGGTCGCTGAGTGGGTCACTGAACTAACAAGTGATCTACGAAGTGATCTACTAAGTGATCTACTAAGTGATCTACGAAGTAGATCACCTAGTGGTACCGCGCCTATGCTGCTGACACTGACGATACTATGCTGATACTGATACTACTCTACTGATACATGAAACTACGCAGTATCCACTGAGTGGATACTGAAAGTACTCTGCTGACACACTGGCTGATAGCCCTCTCCGGATACTGATAGCACTCTCCTCACACTGAAACTTTCCTACTACTCTTCTTTCTACCCCTCAAGAACATATTATTATTAAGAAGCCATACTTATACTTTTGCCTAGTGAACACTGTTTCATCAATCAGAAACAATTAACTCTTTCAAACATAACGTGAGATTGACATGTAAGACCCGTACCGCAGTAAATGAGAGGACTCTCGTTGAGCCAGCCCAAGCCAGACCCGTCGTGTTTCACCTCTAACACCTCTGTTTCACAGTCACAGACCGAACCTGTTTTACCGTCACAGGCCGAACCTGTTTTACCGTCTCAGACCGAACCTGTTTCACCTCGTATTTTGTACCTCCGTTCTGAAACCCGCATTGCTTTCTTTTTTCAGCCATTTCTTGCAGCCATTTTTGAAACAATGCGCGCTACCGGTTTCACCACTTTTGCAACAAAATGACGAGTATAAAAAGGCAAATAAATTTATAAATCCTTTTTTAGTCCACACAATGTTCACTACAGACTCACATTATGTGTACGACAAGTACGGCTCTAGAAGCTCTCATACCCCTTCCAAGTTGATGTCTTCCCGGTTGATGTCTTCAAAGCTGACTCCCTCCATGGTGACTCCTTCTAAGGTGACCAAACAGGAAGACTTCAAACAAGCAAAGATCGAGAATGACTACTCGGACAACTACATCCACACAGGGAAGTCACCATTGGAGTACATTCGGAACGCCAACAACCCAACGGATGGCTACCCCAAGTTGAGCAAGTTACACGAATTGAAACAACAACAAGTTGTTCGACACGGAGTTCAACCATATGGAGCCCGAGTTGCAACCAATAAAATCGTCCCAGTCTTAAACAAATGGATCAACCATTACGGTTTAAAATTTGATATAATTATGATCGGAGCATTGGTTGAAAATCAATTCATTTTACCAATTTTACATAGTATACCTATTTATAAATTATGTGCCAAACCTGGATTTTTATTCATTTGGTCGAGTACTCAAAAGATTCAAGAATTGACAAAACTTTTACAAAATGATAATTTTAATAAGAAATTTAGAAGATCTGAAGAGTTAATTTTTTTATCAATTGATAGAGATTCTCCTTATTATCCTTGTGATGACGATGAGTCATTGTTTACAAAGCAACAATGGCATTGTTGGATGTGTATTACTGGAACAGTTAGAAGATCTTCAGATAATGATTTGATTCATTGTAATATTGATACTGATTTACATATTGAATCAAGTCCAATTTGTAAATCAAATAATGTAGTTCCTGATTCACTTTATAAAGTTGCAGAGAATTTCTCGAATTCAAATAGAAGATTACATATTTTACCTTCAAAAATTGGGTATAATTTACCAATTAATTTAAGACCTGGATGGGTAATTATGAGTCCTGATGTTTTGATTGATAATTTTGAACCTGAACGATATAAAGAGGAATTATATGCAAAGTCTTTGGTTAGGAATAATCGTTCAACGGTTCAGTTTTTGATTCCTCAGAGTGATGAGATTGAGGAACTTAGACCGAAGAGTCCGGTCACGAGCGCACGAACCAACAAGTGAAACGAGTGAGTGAATGAGTGAGGAGTGTGGAGTGAGGAGTGTGGAGTGAATCAGTGCAGTCGTATACAGTGAAGCATTCAAAGCGTCCGTTTTCCAGTGAATTAGACGCTGTAGCCCTAGTAAGAACCTACACTGGTACACTCTCGCAACTACCGCGACTCACGATTGAGTTGAGAGAAGTAAATGAAGAGTAGTGAAGACTCGAGAGAAGTAAATGAATAGTATTGAAGACTCGAGAGAAAAATTAGATGAGTGAAGGAGTTAGTCAAGTGACATCACCTGATACACTCCATACTCCACTTAAATATTAGATACTGGTTTGTTACCCTTATAAAGTTAGTAAATATTCATCAATTATTAATTGAACATTGTTGAATCAGAGATTATTTGTTGGATAGGTGTTTTATCAGCATCGTCTAGACTCTGAGTGAGCTGAGTTAGGTTATCATCATAACAACAAGTTCAATAGTAATAGTAAACATACAATTTAGAATTTGGTTGGTTAGTTAGAAGAAAACGAGGAATAATTGGTCAATTTATAGGAATAAAAATTTGCACATCATTTAAATGGCCGGGTAAATATTTGGACGGACTGCATATTGGATGAGAGGGTTGATACCGGTATAGTAGAGTACACTTTAGTTACGCTGTAGTTACATTGTAGGTGTTACGCTGTAGTTACATTGTAGGTGTTACGCTGGTGATACCTTGTAGTTATTGCTTGAAGCTATTGCTAGCTATTACAGTGTAGCTATTCCGATGTCTATATTCATCTGACGTGTTGATACAAGTCAGACAAAGTTACTGGCTAGCACCCTACGAGCACTACTGATGGATACAAATAACATAAGCGAACTTCTCTGATAGGATTGTTTGAAAATAATGGCATACTGGGGTATGGTTGTGTTCCGTTTGTTGTAGGACTATGTGACTAGGTCATTATGTCAAATCGAATTAGAAACCAAACAGAATAAGACCACATAAGATGGTTGTGTGGTCTAGTTGGTTATGGCATCTGCTTAACACGCAGAACTTCCCCAGTTCGATCCTGGGCAGAATCATTTTCTTTTTTTGCTAAGCATACGTTTAGTTTTGTGATTGTACGCATTTCGCAGCTTAATTTGTGAGCAGCATTGCCTCTTTTTTCGGTGCTCGGTAAATGTATTCCCGCGTGGAGTGGTGATCATTGGGAGATGTAGAGTGTGGAGGAGTGTGTGTGGAGCAAAGGTGTGGAGGATTGTGTGTTATGGAAGAGATGTGCGTTGAAGAGAGAATATCTTGTAGAGGAGACCTATCTGTGGTAAGTGATGGGGGACTCGCAGGAGAATGGCGGGAGTACTTATCACCGGTACCTCCGAGAAGAGCGAAGTGATCTAGGTAGAGGACTGTGTAGCAGCGGTGTGCAGTGGTGTACGTCCGTGCGTCACTGCGTAGTGCTTAGTCTCACTGCGTAATGTCATTTAGTGTACTAGTTATCTACTGCGTATCACTTCGCGCCTGTGTAGTGTACTCAGTGATCTACGTAGATCACTTCGCGCATACTTTGCGCGCAAAAGATAATCTAAAATGTGTAACACTACACACACCATGACATATCCCTTACACCTGGTCTTAACCGACGAAATCAAAAGCATCGACACGTCGTCCTACTCCCAGGCCGGCCAGTTGAGCCAGCTCTTCGTCAAGTACCTCAAAGAACCTCGGTACCAATCGCCCCTCACAATCAAGGAACTCTCGAATCTCTTTCGATATTTCTACAAAGACCTACATTCAATAAGTATAAACTCATTCACCCTGTCCAACACCATCAAAAAGCAATTGATCTCCAACTCGACGTTGTTCAATCAAAACCCCAAAATATTCGATTATTTATTAGCGATTGCAAATTACAGCGCTTCTTCAATCAAGCTACTTAAACGAACAGATATTGATGCACTTTATCAATTACGAGTATTTAATTTATACAAGTTCTTAATAATTTTTGAGAAGATTGAACTTGAGCAATTACGGATCTTTAACTCCGTCTCGGGAGATGAACTTACTTTATATGATAAAATATTTAAATTTGATCAAAAAGATATAATTTATCAAGAGTTTTTAGAGGAGAAAATTAATGAGTTAAAAAATAGTGGGTTATCGTTTAAAAATTTTATAGAAAATAATGAGGATCCTAAATTGGTTGAGATAGTTGAGGGGTTAACCAGCCAAGATCTTTGTTTTATCTGTCAAGATTTGATTGAGTTGAATACGAAGATCACTCCGTATTCGAAGTTACTAACCATCGTACTGATCCATAAGAACTTAATGAAGGTGTTGATCCAGTATGGTTTGAAGAGTAGTCAATTAAACAATGATGTCATTTTACCAACGTTGATTTACTTGATAATTTTCAAGTTGGATTTCAAATCCAACTTATACTTGAATTTTCTCTTCATAAAGAATTTCATCTATTTGATTGATCCGTATAAGATCGAGATGTTTAGTGTCAATACTCTTAATTATGTCCCCATGGATCGAACCGGGAAGTTCACAAAGTATAGACTCTGTAATTTATTTGACTTGCTTAATTTGGATGAATCGGATCAAAGTCTGGAACAAATGGTTGTACCAGATAATTTCGAGTTCTTTAAAAATGATAGAGACTTGGTTCAGTATATTTTGGAGACGTATTTAAATAATGGAGAGTTAAATTATTACTTGACTAATTTCGAAGCAATGATAATGTATTTATCCAATATTAAGATCTCCGAATTGTTGAAATTTGAAACCGATTCTTGTGAGTCTTCTTCCTCGGATGTTTCATCTCAATTTTCTAATAAGATTCTTCATCAATCGATTGCGAGTTTGGTAGATGAAGAATTGGGGTCACATTTCCAGTTACCGGACGGCAAATTATCTGAAGAAATGGGTGCAAAAGATGTAAAAGATTCTAAAGAAGGACTGAGATCGAGGTCTTCGTCGATTTTGAATACGATTACTCACAAGATCAGTGAGACAAGGTCGAGGTCGAATAGTTCGTTGATGTTTAAGAGAGATAAGGAGAGTTTCCCAGTGGTGAATCAGAGTGAGAATGTGAATAATACGAGTGCTACACAAGAACCTGACACCATGTCCATGATGAAAAATATTCTAGGAAGAATCGGTGCTGTTCTGGTCCTGCTTAAACCTCCCGATGAAGAACCTCAAGAAGAATTCACTTCTCCTTTAAGAAAGTCTTCGCTTATAAAACTATCTCCGAGTCATACAAGAACAAGATCTTCATCTTTGGAAGGCGCTACCAACGGCAAACGGAATTCAATTACTTCCAAATTTACAAACGGTGTTAATGAACTTATGACTAAATTCAATACACCTGCAACCAATCAGAATGTATTTGGAAGTACGCTCGAATTAGATGATGCAAATAAAAACATTTCAACTAGTTCATTACATTCATTAGCAACCGGATCTTCAACAGATATCAACGAGAGTAATTCGACGATTCAAAGACGTCCAGAAACAAGAAGTAGAACCACTAGTTTACAAATCATGGATAAATGGTTTAATAATATCTCGAATCAAAGTCCTAAGAAGAGAAGTTTACCGACGAATTTTGAATCGAATAATTTGGAAGTCTTGACTGGGTTTTGTAATACTGAGTTTGACCAAATGTCGATCAAGGATTTGCGAGTGATGAAGGGGTATTATGATCAGATGAGTCTGGTTTTGTTGAGTCTGGTTAGAGAGGATGACGAACGAACGAACGAACGAACGAACGAGTGAAACGAGTGAGTGAGTACCACCGAGTAAGTACTACCGAGTGGGTACCGAGTGAGGAGCTAGTAATATATACGGTGAGTATACGGTCGAAGATCTCTTAACTGTGTAGCGGTATCTCTGGTGTGGTACGGTCGTGATATACACAGAGAGTATACGGTAGTCCAAGGTCTCTTGACATGTAGCGGGTCTCTGATATGGTGCGGAACTATACGGTAAGGTACCATACAGTACGGTGTATTGGTAGGCTGTAGTATATGGTGTTCTGGACCGTAGTGTATGGTACGTCTCTAGTGCGCTGCGATACGGAACTACGGTACGGTACCATACAGTACGGTGTCTCTGGCAGTATAAGGTACGGTTTCCGGGGTACAGTACGGAATGAATGAGCGAGTGAGGAGTGAGACGACCTGTGTTGCCTTCTTTCTTCTCACACAACTCGCTACGCTCGTTGTGTTACCTTCTTTCTTCTCACACAACTCGCTACGCTCGTTGTGTTACCTTCTCTGTCCTCACACAACTCGCTACGCTCGTTGTGTTCGTTGTGCTTGTTGTGTTCGGCTTATATACACTACCCAAAATCTCGAAAATTCTTCACCATCATGACACCAACAAGGAAACATCCACGACCCTTTGATGACGAGCTCTACGTTAACAGGAGCAAAAGGATCAGGTTGGACAACTTGTTCGACGAGTTGACCATCAATGACTCCAAACGAACGCATTTCGACTCTACTACCATAGGACATGATTTCAAAATCAACCCACAAATATCACACTATTCAGTTTTCAAAAAACCGGTTCAAAAAGATCCCAATTTAAACTCATATATTGTTGAGAAACTTGTATCACACTTCAATGATGTCAACAGTTGGGGGATGCAAATGTTGAAATGGTATAATCCACGAGTCTTGGTTGTTTATCGATTCCATAGATGGAGTATCCGAATGTTCAACCGGTATATCCGAAAGTATAATACCCGAAATCAAGTCAAAATTTCCCTTGTACGGACTTATGAACGAATGATGGATCTTATACGAGAGTATGGTGTATCAATACCTGAATTATTCGATATAATACTTGGGGAAAATGCCCTTGAACTTGACCGTTTAAAGAAAGTCGAAGTACATATGGGGTACAATTATTGGGATAGAATGTTTAACACCACCGAACCAAGGGTGATGGAGCTTGACACAGAGCCAGAGGTGACGGAGATCGAGAGTGATGATATGGATATCGATCAGGGACCGGGGTTTATAGAGTCCAATTATGGTTCATATTATTCTGATCCGGGTGCCTGGTAGCGCGGCGGCCCCATAAGCTTCCTGTATTTGGTAGCGCGACTACTCCTTAAATCGAATTTTTTTTTTTCGCAACCGATAAGAAAATTCAAGGCAACTACAATGTCTATATTCCAAATACCAGAGATAACCATGGAGGTCTTTACATCTTTGGACCCCAGTGAGTGCAAGTGTCTCGTGAACAAGTTAACTCCGTACAGAACCGTGCCCTCGGTCAACTATATGTTACGACTATTGATGTACCGGCTTTACGAGAAGGAAATTATTGTTATAATGGGAGACAACATGATATCATCAAGAGATAAACAAGACACTGTATTATCACTAGATGCATTTAAAAATAACACATCAAGTGAATTATTCCGAGCGATAACTCCGAAGCATCTAACTTTTCTATTTTGGAGAGCAATTGATGGGTATAGTGAATTTATTAAATCACTTGAGACTTTTAGTCAAATTTTAACTCAAGAATCTCGATCTAATAAATTTGTTCAAAAGTCACAAACCATTTCTTTTGAAGTTTCTGGTAGATTATTTATGATTGAAAATCCTTCGATGATTTCATTAATGACAATTAAAAGTTTGGTTAGTTTAGTAAATTTTAAAGATAAATTAGTTTGTATTAAAATATCTTCAACAGAAATTGGAGATTTTTTTAATATGCAATGGGGTCGTATTTTTAAAAAATTTGTTAATTTAAAAGAATTAGAAATAACAAGTAGTATTAATTTATTCAATGATAATGATGAAAATGATTATCTTGGAGAAAATTTTGAATTTCCACCGAATTTAAGACTGCTTTGTTTTGATTCAAATAGTATTTATTGTATTAGTGAGACTTTTTTAAAGAAATTGCCGAGTTCAATGGTGTTTTTACTGTTTGCTGAATGTTGTCTTCATGAATTTGCACCTCTGATGGGGGAATCGGTATTTGAAATCATGCCACGGTTAGAGAGGTTGAGACTACGAGGTAATCCTGGGTTGTATGCGTTGAGTAGGTGTTTTGAACGGCGAACGAACGACGAATGAACGAGCGACCGACGAATGAACGAGCGAAGCGAGTGAGAGAGGAGTGAGAGAGGAGTGAGAGAGGAGTGAGAGAGGAGTGAGCAGTCTGTGAGGAGTGAGAGAGGAGTGAGCAGTCTGTGAGGAGTCGGTGAGGATTCTGTGAACGAGACTGACGACTGACGACTGCGTAACTAAGAGTCATAGCCTGAGGACTGGGACTGAGTAGTCAAATAGTGAGACTTGTAGATAGTGAGAATAATTAGTGAGCAAATAGAACTTAGTGAGACATTAGTCTGAGTAGCGAAAGAGTAAGAATAGTGGGCGAAGAATAAGTGATAAAAACACTTTGGAAGACGTTAGTCTGAGAGATCAAAGTAGTGCAATAATTAGTGAGTAATTAGTGAGAACGCGTAATTAGCGAAAACATCTGAGTGTGACAATAGCGAGAATAAGCGAGCAATTGAGTAATCTCGTGTAGACTAATAGAGCAATCAAGATGTGAAGTAAGGATCGAATGGTGAATCGCAGCTTCCTCAAAACCACCGTAGAAACTACAGTAGCGCACTTCCTCAGTACTACGCCCTATCTTGGTATCTAATCTCAATCTCGTAAAAATTTTCAGAGCGAAAATGAAAATAAATATATTGACCGATAAGAAATGATGATTAGAGGGGTGCGAATATTTCTGGGGAATATATATGGTCTTTCTGGAGGAATTGTTAGGGGAGATATAGTTAGGAGGCATCTTTCAAGGGGTCTTGCGAGGGGATTTGTGCTGGGTCCAGGAATCGTGGGTTTGAGAGGAATGAGTCCGAGAGGAGTCGTGGGAGTGAGGTTTAGATCGGTAACAACGAAGGGATCTTCGACGGAGGAGAAGATTCCTGAGGTGTCTGTGCCCGTGAAACCTCCGACGCAAGAGGTTCCAACTGGATCGAAGATCGCGGAGAAGATTCCTGAGATTGTGGCGCCCGTGAAATCTTCGACTGTGTCGGAGGTATCTAGGGTGGAGATTCCATCGGAGTTCAAGTCGGAGATTCCATCGGAGTCCAAGTCGACATTTCGTGACCTCTTCAAACTAGCCAAACTAGCCAAACCCGAATCCAAACTCCTCATCTTTGCATTCACATGTCTCCTCCTATCATCCGCCACATCAATGTCACTTCCTCTAGTAATCGGCCAAGTCATTGACCACACCAAAGACGACATTGGAGCCAAGATCCTCGGTCTAGAACAAACCCAATTCTACACTGGACTTTCAATTCTTTTCGTTGTTGGAGCAACAGCCAATTTCGGACGAATCTACATTCTTCGATCGATTGGTGAACGAATCGTTGCAAGACTTCGATCACGTTTATTCTCCAAAATTCTTTGTCAAGATTCATACTTTTTTGATGTTGGACCAAATAAAACAAGTATGAAAACTGGGGATTTAATCCTGAGATTATCAAGTGATACACAAATCATTTCAAGAACTTTGAGTGGGAATGTTAGTGATGGAGCTCGTGCATTGATTAGTGGGATGGTTGGGCTTTCAATGATGTGTTATGTATCATGGAAATTGACTCTTTGTATGAGTTTAATCTTTCCTCCATTGATTGTTATGTCACTTTATTATGGACGAAGAATTAAATCACTTTCACGAACAATTCAAGAGAATTTAGGACTTATGACCAAAGTTACTGAAGAGAAACTTAATGGGTTAAAGACAATACAAAGTTTTTCTAAACAAAAGGATATGGTACATGAATATAATCAAGAGATTAAAAGTATTTTTAGGTCTTCGATGCAAGAAGGAAGACTCAATGGGATCTATTATGGGATCAATGGGTTTCTAGGAAATGCGCTGATCATTGGGTTACTTGTACTCGGAACTAGATTCATTGCACAAGGAGATTTATCATGGGGAGCTCTTTCAAGTTTCATGATGTATGCCATTTATACAGGTAGTTCAGTTTTTGGATTAGGGAATTTTTATACCGAATTAATGAAGGGACTTGGAGCTTCAGATCGTGTTTTTGAATTAATTGAACTGAAACCAACAATTACAACCAGTTTAGGTGAAAAAGTTGGAGATTTAAATGGTGATGTAGAATTTAAAAATATCAATTTTAAATATCCTTCAAGAAGTGAGAGTCAAATCTTTAAAAATTTTAATTTAAGTATCAAAAAGGGTGAAAATATTTGTATAGTTGGGCCTTCAGGTAGTGGGAAATCCACTATTTCACAGTTATTACTTAGATTTTATGATCCAATCGATGGGAAAGTGGTTGTAAATGGTCATGATATCTCTACGCTTAATTTGAATGATTATAGAAGTAAATTAGGGTATGTTCAACAAGAGCCATTATTGTTTAGTGGGACTATTAGAGAGAATATTTTATTTGGTAAGAAAGATGCGAATGGTGAAGAAATTGAACGGGCGATTTTATTGAGTAATTCAAAATCTTTTATTGATAAGTTACCTAATGGATTAGATACGGTGATTGGACCTCTGAATAGTACACAATTGAGTGGAGGTCAAAAGCAAAGATTATCATTGGCTCGTACGATTATTCGGAATCCAAAAGTACTTGTATTGGATGAAGCTACATCTGCATTGGATTCAACAAGTGAAGAGATTGTAATGAGGAATTTGAATGGGTTGAATCGGAATGGTGTGACTATTATTTCGATTGCTCATAGATTGTCTACGATTAGGGGTAGCGACAGGGTCGTTGTTTTGAATCTGTTTGGAGAGATTGTGGAGGATGGGTTGGTGGGGGGGTTGTTGGGGGATTTGAATAGTGAGTTGAATAAGTTGTTGAAGAATCATGCGTTGGAATAACGAACGACGAACAAACGACGAGCAAACGACGAGCAAACGACGAGCAAACGACGAGCGAGCGAAGCGAGTGAGGAGTGAGTGAGGAGTGAGTGAGGAGTGAGTGAGGAGTGAGTGAGGAGAGCGTTAGTAAGCAACAGTGAAGAGTGAGTGAGGAGTGAGTGAGGAGTGAGTGAGGAGTGAGTGAGGAGTGAGTGAGGAGAGCGTTAGTAAGCAACAGTGAGGAGCGAGTATGACCGACAAGTGAGCAGCACTGACGAGTGACTGACTGACTCAAAAGCGAAGAGAGAAGAGTATAAGTGTAGCATACACTGCCTAAATAGTAAAGTAGAAATATCCCTAATAAATAGTCCTGGGAACGCCCTATTACTGTAATTCTCTCGCTGCGACGAGCGAGCGGCGAACGAACGAGTGAAGCGAGTGAGTGAGGCGTGAGTGAGGAGTGAGCAGCGAAGAGTGAGGAGCGAAGAGTGAGGAGCGAGTGAGTGAGGCGTGAGTGAGGAGTGAGGAGCGAAGAGTGAGGAGCGAAGAGTGAGGAGCGAAGAGTGAGGAGCGAAGAGTGAGGAGCGAAGAGTGAGGAGCGAAGAGTGAGGAGCGAGTGAGTGAGGCGTGAGTGAGGAGTGAGCAGCGAAGAGTGAGGAGCGAAGAGTGAGGAGCGAAGAGTGAGCAGCGAAGAGTGAGGAGCGAAGAGTGAGGAGCAAGCGAGCAGCGAAGAGTGCCTTAGTATTAGTGTCGAAACAGTGAGGAGTAGTCAGTTTAGTGAAGTAGTGGGTATCAGCGAGAGCATATAGAGTAGTTAGTATGATAGAAGCGAGCACAGTACGTATTAGTCAGCAGGCACTGAGAGAGTACTAGTGAGTACTGAGCACTACTATAACACTACTGGACATGACTGACTGTTACATACTGCAGCGGCTCCACTAAGGAGACTTGTTTGTAGCGCCAAAGATCGCGTATTTAATATACGAGCAATAGCAATCAGGGGCTATTTTGTGACATCAAGCTCGGTTATTCTGCGCTCGGCGACTAAACCCTCAACTGGACATCCAGTCTACTTGGTACGGGTCATATTGACCGGATAATCAGACTTACCTCTACTATCTATCCTACTATCCTACTTAAAAACCCCAATTCGTTGACATAATTTTTTACAAAATGTGGGGTGGAATTTCGGTAATAAACTGTCAAAAATATATAAAAAATGCAACTTGTTGAAAATATTTAATTTGCTATTTTACTGCAAAAGAATTTTTAAACCACATGTCACATAAACTAAAAGAGAAATCTCGAAAATCCGGTCATGAATCGAGTCATATCGACCGGGTTTATTCTAAGTTCACTCTGGCAATTATCCCGCCATTGCTTGGATTAGCATCACTTTCTCCATCTGAAATTAAGAGTGATTATTTCAAAAAAGAACCCGAGTCTCCAAAACTGCTCGATGAGGATATTGATGCGGCAAACCCGGTGAGTGGTATGGGGCCATTGGGGTATTTGCACACCTTGCTTTCGAACGCCTCGTTGTTGAGCGGCAAGAAATTGAAATCGAAGTTGTTTACCGAGGAACACGAGGGGGAGAGACAAGAGGAGAGACTACAGGGAGAAAGAGAAACGGAGGAGTCGGAGAGGACAGGTGATAAGGAGCAGGATGACAAAGAGAAACAAGACAGCCGGTTGGAACCAGCACCAACCTTCTCCGACACAGCAGGTCCTGGTCCTGCAATTCCTGCCCACACAGAAGGTTCTAGTCCTGCAATTCCTGTCCACGCAAGTCCTGAATCCATGTCGCCTTCAAGTAGCTTTCCATTCCCGCTCCTTCAACGCTTATCCAAAATGAATGTACCCTTCTATGGGATATACGATTCGGACCCCGAATCGGAAGAAGAGCCTGAACCCACAGAACCCCGAACTCCCCAACGCAGGGTCTCCCTACAACCCCAAGGTATACATACCAGTGACTCCGAATCGATCGACACTTTCCACACCACAATCAGTCAAAAAGAGCAACTTGAAAATGAAAACCCCGAAATCCTCACCACCTTTGAACAATCAATGGTTGATAATTTCAACCCTAATCTTATCAGTGAAGGACTTTTGGTCAAGTATAAAGACACCCACCCAGATAAAGAGGTTTTTGGAAAGAAATTACGACTTTCCATTGCACGGAAATTACACCGAGTTTTCGAATTGGATGATGAAGATTATTTTTATGGCAACTACAATGCATGGCTAGTGAAGGATGTATTATTACAAGGTCATTTATACTTGACGAAACAGTGTATATTATTTTTTGCCTTTTTACCCAAGAAATACTCTCCAACAAAAGACCCCAATATCACCGATGATTCCGAAGCCATCATCCAATCTGGATCTTTAGGACTTAAAACAGCCAAGTATGGAGAGACCGTCTTTTCAACGGTTTTAACCCATAGGTTTTGGGCAATCTTAAGACCTCAGACCCTTAGTATTTATAGTTCATCAACAGAGATGTATTTCCCCAATATTGTTGTTGATTTAAAGTCGTGTATAAAGGCCGAGATCTTGGAAAAGGAAAGTCAACCATTGATGTCGCCAAAGTTGAGTAGGAGAAGTTCGATGGAAGGAACAGCGTCTCCAAAGTCTTTTGATGGTTCAGATGATGAACTCGCCGACTCGTTGGAATTGGAAGATGTTGAATCAACCTTGGGAGGTGTATGGTTTAAATTGGTCACGAAGAGTAAGACTTATAAATTCCATACCGATAACTTGTATTCTGCCAGGCAATGGTGTAACAATTTGACCAAGATAATCTTTCAATTGAACAACTCGAATTTAGCAAACGAAGTGTTACTTAAGATCCCAATTGACAGTGTCAATGATTTTGAAAAGAATTCGATGTTTCCTTCTGAAGAGATCATAGAGATTAGAGGTGATGACGAGGAAGAAGAGGAGGTGCCGTTGACGTTTGGTGTTCACTACGACCTGAAGGTGACTACTGAAGACAACTATTTCATCTTCTTCAGTGGAGGTGAGGAGTTTTACCTGAGGTTTGAAGAGATTGTACGACAGTCTGATAAGTCCGAAACCAGTCTGGTTAGACGGGACAAATCCGAAACCAGTCTGGTTAGACGGGACAAATTGATGGCTCGTGCCAAAAGAATGGTTCGTAGAGACAGTGTGAGGAGTCGTGGTTCGAGTATTTCAACTTTACAATCATGTGAGAGCTCGAACTCAATAGTTAAGAAGATGGCTGAGATTAACACACATTTGAAATCCCCGAGCGATATCACTTTGGATTCACCGTCCACTTTGAAGAAGATTAGTAGAACCATCACCAACCCCACCAAGATCTTCAAACGGTCATCAACAGAGTCGTCATTAAGCTCTCTCAAGTATGAGCCGTCACAAGGGATCAATTTCCCACGTCCATTATCGATGCAAGTAATCAAGAATCTTAAGATGTCTTTTGAGACCTCGGCAAAAGACGTTGGTGATGCCGAATCAAGGTATCACTTGGAGCCTTCAAATTTGTATTCAACACCGTTAAATTTACGAGATCCTTCTGAATATGAGATTGAAAATGAAGGGAAACTTCACGCTTTAAAGAAAAATATCAAGGCATTTTCAAATGTAAGTAACATGTGGTCTTCAAACCCGGCACATTTCATCGAGATCAAAAGTCAAGATACGTATTTTGTAAAAGATTTGAATTTACGACAAGTGACTCAGAGTCATTTTCAAGAACATTTTTCATTTGGAAGACATAAACAATTGATTGCTTCATATTATGGCCATCTACAAAGAACAATCCCAATCTATGGGAAGATTTATCTTGGGAATGAAGATATTTGCTTTCGAAGTTTATTACCGGGAGTCTCAACCAAGATGATTTTACCTTTGAAGAATGTAGTAACATGTCTTAAAGAAAGCTCGAAACTTACTTTCTCGGGCTTGTCAATCTCTGTTGATGGGTATGATGATATAGTATTTGAGTTTGGAACGACTCAATCGAGAGATGACTTTGAGTTGATGATTTTACGACAACTTGAAATCATTCATGATGGAGATTCTTGGAAACCAAAGTCGTATGATTGGGGCCATAACTACGACATAAAGAGTCGAATCGATGAGGTTATTTATGAAGAAAATAATACGAATCGTATTGAAGATGCAAGAATCAAGATGTTTGAAGACAAACTCAATGCCGCTTCCGGTTTGGAACTCCCACTTATTTTGGAAGATTCTCCATTTTTTAAAACAGAAATCAAGCCTTCCACTTCGTATAACTTTGTCTTATTGACCATTGGATCTCGTGGGGATGTGCAGCCGTATATAGCCTTGGGGAAAGCATTGATTAAAGAGGGCCACAATGTGACCATAGCAACACATCTGGAATTTGAAGACTGGATTCTTCAACATGGCTTAAGATTCAAAGAAATCGCAGGAGACCCTTCCGAATTGATGTCACTCATGGTGACTCATGGCTCGATGAGTGTATCATTTTTAAAAGAAGCAGGTTCTAAATTTAGAGGTTGGATCAATGAGTTATTAAAATCAAGTTGGATAGCATGTAAGAAAGATTGTGATATTCTTATTGAAAGTCCATCATCAATGGCTGGGGTTCATATAGCAGAAGCTTTGGGGATTCCTTATATGAGGGCATTCACAATGCCCTGGACAAGAACAAGAGCTTATCCCCATGCATTTATAGTCCCAGATCAAAAGAAAGGTGGCTCTTATAATTATTTGACTCATGTTGTATTTGAAAACGTTTTTTGGAAAGGTATATCTTCACAAGTTAATAAATGGAGAGTTAATGAATTGGATTTACCTATAACAAACTTGTATCGATTACAACAATATAAAATCCCTTTCATGTATAATGTTTCCCCGAGTATTTTCCCAGTATCTGTTGATTTCCCAGATTGGATTAAAGTTACTGGGTATTGGTTTTTAAATGAAGGAGGATCTGATTATAAACCTCCAAATGATTTGGTCAATTTTATTGAACAAGCAAATTTGGATGCAAAAAAAATTGTTTATATTGGGTTTGGACTGATTGTTGTTAATGATGCAAAAAGTATGACCAAAGCAATTGTTGAAGCCGTTTTAGATGCTGATGTAAGATGTATATTGAATAAGGGATGGTCTGATCGATTAAATAAAAAAGAAGATATTGAAATTGAATTACCTAATCAAATATATAATTCAGGTTCAATACCTCATGATTGGTTATTTTCAAAAATTGATGCTGCTGTACATCATGGAGGTTCTGGAACTACTGGTGCAACAATTAGAAGTGGATTACCAACGATTATTAAACCATTCTTTGGTGATCAATTCTTTTATGCTACTCAAATTGAAGAAGCAGGGGTTGGATTAAATTTAAAGAAATTGAATTCAAAATCTCTTTCAAAGGCAATTAAAATAGTTACAACAGATTTACAAATGATTGAAAAATCAAAGAAATTAAGTCAACGTATTAGACATGAAAATGGTGTTGCATCTGCTATTGAAACGATTTATTCGGAATTGGAATATGCAAGAAATTTGATATTGAATAAGCAAAGGCAGAATGAGATTTATAAGCATCAACATCCTGATTTTAGATCTGGTACGCAAACTCCGGTTGTGTATGAAGAGTATGAGGGGGATTCAGAGGAGGACGAGGAGGACGAGGAGGAGGAGGAGGAGGAGGAAGAGGGAGAGGGAGAGGAACGGGGGGATTCAGACGGGGAGGAAGAGAAGGAAGGCGCGAGAGGCACGGGAGAAGGAAGTGAAAGGGGAGGTACGAGAGAAGTGGAGCAGGGAGACGAGTTGAAAAATTAGGGTGTGTATATGTGTGTATTTTGCAGCAATTGATTTGACGTTTACTATGCATGTTATATACAGGTCTGCAACATATCAGTAGACAGAGTGTCGACTACCGGCAGTGTTGTAGTCTCATAGCAAATCGTAGAGTCAAAAGATACCGTTCCTCGTAGGTCACAGGGTACCAATAGCGTGGTACCAGTAGTGCGGTAGCGCGGCACTCACAGTATGACTATGGAGTCATCCTGCATAGTACAATCGCCGATCAGTGCAGGATTGATAACACTTGACAGATCCGAGTGGGTGAAGAAATAAAGCGCAACGAGCGGAAGCGAATTGCGCGATCTCAGAGAGTATAAGGTCTCGCTTCCTCTCGCCGCGTTCATCTTAGCGAGAACTATCCACGCAACTTGCTATCGCTTGTTGCGGTGATATTGCTTGTTGCGGTGATTTCTCGTTGCGGTGATCTCTCGTGATCCTCCTGCATACGCACATATCAAACTTCACGTGAAATTATGATAACCGATCACCATTGACTCACCGATAATATATAATCCACACGCCTTTTCACTACTCTTCTCTCGCCCTATAACCCTTCCTTACAACCTTAAACTTTTAAGCGTTGATTCAAAAAACTTCACCCTATTTTTGTGTTGTAACTAAAAGATCGGCAAGATCGGCAATATAAGAGAACAATTATTCAATAGTATTGATGAATTATCAACCATGAAGCATCAACTATTCAAAGATATTACCGAGGAACAAAGGAGAACAAACCCATTTGCGGCGCTTGTTCCTGGTCAAACAATTATTGAAGTTCCTGAATATAAGCTTGAATGCGGTGAGACATTGTACGATTTCCCCGTAGCGTATAAAACATGGGGCAAATTAAATAAGTCAAGAGACAATGTTTTATTGATTTGTCATGCACTTACCGGATCATCTGATGTTCAAGATTGGTGGGGTCCATTATTGGGTAGCGGAAAAACATTTGATCCGTCGAGATTCTTTGTTATCTGTATCAATTTCCTTGGATCACCCTATGGATCATGCTCTCCCGTGACGATTGATAAGAGTACGGGCAAACCATATGGACCTTCCTTCCCATTGGTCACGGTCAAAGATGATATTGGGATCCAAAAACTTGTATTTGATTCACTTGAAGTCGAATCGATTGCGTGTGTGATTGGTGGATCGATGGGAGGGATGTTGGCAATGGAGTATTCTGCTACTTATAACGACACTCTGTATGTTCGAAACGTGATTGCATTGGCCACGGCTGCAAGGGCTTCGGCATGGTGTATTTCATGGAATGAAGCTCAACGACAGTGTATATTTGGAGATCCATTCTATGATGATGGGTATTATTATGAGACAAATCAAAAACCAACCTCGGGTTTAAGTTCGGCCAGAATGTCTGCATTATTAACGTATAGAAGTCGAAATTCTTTTGAAGTTAGATTTGGTAGAAAATTACCGAAAGCTGGTAACCCGATTGAACAAGGAGAAGAGATTATTTTGCCCAAAAACAAGGATGAAGAGCATTGGTTGATGCATAATGAAGGTTCCAGAAGCTTTAAAAGGTCGAGCTCAAATTTGAGTAAACCTCAGACGTATTTCACTGCGCAGTCGTATTTACGGTATCAAGGGAATAAGTTTATTAATAGATTTGATGCAAATTGTTACATATCAATCACGAGGAAATTGGACACTCATGATATCACCAGAGGTAGAGTGAATTCTGGTGAGGATATTTTACATCAATTCTTACAAGGATTACATAAGCCTCATTTGATTATTGGAATTCAATCAGATGGTTTATTCACTTATGGAGAGCAGCAGTTGTTGGGGGATAATATTCCGAATTCGGTTTTGAAGAAGTTGGATTCTCAAGAAGGCCACGATGCGTTTCTTTTGGAGTTTGAGACGATTAACGAGTATTGTCTTGAGTTTTTGCGTGAAAATCTTGCAGAGTATTTTGCGAGTGACGTTGAGTTGTTTGAGAATTGGGCGGAGTTTACGAAGGATGAGGATAACGGGGGGGACTCTGTGTTTGGAGAGGTGGAGAAGAATATTACGAATTGGTAGTCAAACGAGCGAGCGTAGCGAGTGAGTTGACAGTAAGAAGAGACAACCGAGCGAGCATAGCGAGCGAGTTTGAGTAGGTAGAAAATAGATAAACTAATGACAAACGAGCGAGCATAGCGAGTGAGTTGAGTAGGTGGAAAATAGACAAACGACAAACGAGCGAGCGTAGCGAGTGAGTTTGACTAGGTAGAAAATAGATAAACGAGCGAGCGTAGCGATGGAGTTTGACAGTAGGGAGTTTGAGTAGGGAGAGACAAGCGAGCGAGTTTGAGTAGGTAGGAATAGACAAGCAAGTGCGTGAGTTTGAGTAGGTAGAGGATACAGTAGCTAGAAAAAACCACTAAGAAGAGAATAAAGTAGAAAGAGAATACACCACCATGAAGAGAATACACCACTACGTAGATAGCACACCACTACATAGAAAACACACCTATCGTATAGATACAAGTCAAGTAGCTTGCACACCAATATAACCATCCAAAACTCACGTCTCCCAGGAATTGGGTACTCTGGCCGAGCTGGTCTAAGGCGCCAGGGTAAGGTCCTGGTCTCTTCGGAGGCGCGAGTTCGAATCTCGCGGGTATCATTATCCACACCAGCAATTCCTTTCACCAAATTTTTTGCGTCGGGCAATCTTTTTTCGCAGAATCTTGGGGTACTTAGTGGTCCATGAAGTAGGCTATGAAGTAGAATACGAAGTAGTCTATGAAGTAGCTACGAAGTAGATCAGCAATTACTTAGGAGGTGTAGTTAGGGTATGTGGTGGTGGAGAGCGTAACGGCAGCGACTCTCTCTTCGTTTTATCGCTACGGGCTACCCCATAATTTCATTTTTAGAGACTGTGGAGTAGAGAGAGTCGCTACCGCGACTCTCTCTTTTTTTGTCTCGCTTTACCGACTCCTGGTTTCACTCTAAAGTCTGTCGCCGTAGAGAGCATCGCTGCCACGAGCTCTCGAAGTTATTCATTCTACAGCCACGAGAGCATCGCTACCGGGAGCTCTCTAAGTTATTCTACAGTACGAGAGCATCGCTACCGCGAGCTCTCTTGTTTAAGTCTGCCACGAGAGCATCGCTACTGCGAGCTCTCTAAGTTTATTCATTCTACAGCCACGAGGGCCTCGCTACCGCGAGCTCTCTTGTTTAAGTCTGCTACGAGAGCATCGCTACCGCGACGCTCTCTACGCTCTATCGATCCATTGAACCCGTCATTACCTTCTAGGTGATCGTACAGCACTTACTCGTCGAAGCATCTCCCTTACCACTACTCGCCTGTTTACCTCTAATTACCTGTGCTTCAGATCCCTTATCAACGGCATCATTAGGTAACAAAACCTCCTGTTTATCATCATCCTGTTGCTGATTCTGTTTAAGCTGTTTTTGTAATTTTTTCTCAGCATTAATGGCCGCTTCTTTTCTCATGATTTGTCTAACAACATCAACGAATGCTTCGTCAACATTGGTCTTATACATGGCCGAGGTTTCATAGAATGGCACCAACCCCCATTCTTGGGAAATCTTGATCCCATCGTCTATACTTAAAACACGATCATCGTCTAAATCACACTTATTCCCAATCAATACCATTGGTACATTTTCTGAGTCTTTAATTCTCAACACCTGTTCTCTTAATGCTAATAATTCCTTCAATGAATTTTCGTCCGTCACTGAATAAACAAGTAAGAAGCCCTTACCACTTTTGATGTACAATTCTCTCATGGCGGTGAATTGAGCAACACCAGCCGTGTCTAAGATTTCCAAATCACAGGCTCGTCCATCGATCTCGATCTGTTTTCTATACGAGTCTTCGATTGTTGGGTCATAACTCTCGACGTAGACCCCTTGAACAAACTGCACGGTGACGGAGGATTTCCCAACACCACCGGCACCCAAAACAACAATCTTATAGTCTCTCATGATGTGTTTAAAGTGAACAAGTTTGATTACCGAGAAGGATTTTTATAAACACGCGAATTTTTAACGAAAAATATCAGTCGTTTAACGGCGTGCGAAGCTCAATGTTTTACATGTGAATGAGATTGAATTTGGATAGTGGATGACGAGAGTTTGTGGCTGTGTTGACGAGGTTATCGTAGTAGGTTGTATTGGTTGTATTGGTTGTATTGGTTGTAATGGCTGTAATAGTAGGCTGTAATAGTGAGGACTGTGAATAGGAGATCTCCGAGATCGAGGATTGGGATTTAGCGAAAGTTTATGCGAAATAGCGAGGATTGGGAAATAGCGAGAGCTCCGAAATAGCGAGGATATGCGCGCGAGAAAATAGCGAGACTCACTGCACTTCACTTCTCTGGTATTTGCTGCTCTCACTACTCTCGGTCTACTCTCTGCTCTCTGCTCACTGCTCACTGCTCACTGCTCTCTGCTCGCTGCTCTCTGCTCTCTGCTCTCTGCTCTCTGCTCTCTGCTCTCTGCTCACTGCTCACTGCTCTACTCTTCTCTCCCATCGCACCGTCTGTTCGCACTCACTCTCTACACTCCACTTATCACTCACCCACTCCCTCTCTGCACTACTCACAACTCACTCCTCTTTCTCTCACCCACTCCTCGTGCTCTACTCCACGCACTACTCTGCACTTCTTGAGCTCTTGTTTCGGTTGTGCGTACATTAACTACTCACTCCTTCTTCTCACTTCTCACTTCTCACTCACTCGCTACGCTCGCTCATTAACTACTCACTCCTTCTTCTCGCTCATTAACTACTCACTCCTTCTTCTCACTCACTCGCTACGCTCGCTCGTTCGTTCGTACATTAACTACTCACTCCTTCTTCTCACTCACTCGCTACGCTCGCTCGTTCGTTCGTACATTAACTACTCACTCCTCACTCACTCGCTACGCTCGTTTGTTCGTAGTGCTAAAACGGATGAATATTAGGCAACGGACCAACCGGAGTAATCCCAGACGGATTAAGATGTGCATGACTCTTTGTATAATGCAACTTGATCGTATTAAAATCAGTTGTGTCACTAAACCCAGGAACCTTCCAGTACAACAACTTAAGCCACTTATAAATATTCGGATAATCCCATCTAATCATCTTAATATTACACTTGAAATGTTGATTATAAACCACGTCAAAACGAATAATGGTAGTGTATAACCGAATATCAGCTTCTGTAAGTTGATTTGCAACCAAAAATTCAACATTATTTTTATGATTTGCAGCCAAAATTTCCTCAACTTTATCCAAATGTTCGAATAAAGAAATCACATTTTGTTGATAATTTTGTTCGTTGGGTGCAAATCCACACTTATAAACCCCGAGGTTAATAAAATCGTAAATCCATCCATTCAATTCATCGATTTTTGGGCGAAGCTCCTTCGGATATAAATCAACCAGTTTATACTGTTCCGGTAAAATCGAGTTAAAGTCCGAATTGAAGATTCGGATGATTTCACTCGACTCATTATTGACAATTGTTTTGGCGATTTTATCGTATAAAACAGGCACGGTAAATCTCAGAGAAAAATCAGGGTCCAGTTGGAAATACAACTGACGAAGACGTTTGAAATCATTGATGTGATCTGGAGTACCCAATTCCAAATTGTTGCCTGTACTCAGTTTCTTATCAATTGCAGGATCAAAGAATCTCCAACCTTGTTCATCCATATGATAATGGACGTTTGAGACGGTGATAAGCGATGTGAGTCCTTTCAATTGTCTTGTGATAAGACAACGATGGGCCCAAGGACAAGCTGGCGATACATACAAGTGGTATCTGTCGGCTTCTGGAGGAAACTTGGTACCTGCTTTGATGAAGTTACGAAATTGAGATGCTGGTTTGCTATAAGACATGGTGATAAAGAGCAATGCAAAAAAAAAAAAAAATCCGGGGATTTCAAGAGGTATAAATACGGAAAATTTGATTACTAAGTTCTTAGTAAAAATACGTCCTTAAAAATACGCCCGTAAAAATACTTGCTTGCTGAGGGTCGCGAGTATCAACAAGTAGGTCGTGTCTCATCAACACATGCGAAAAGCCAATTGCGAAAGCCAATTGCGAAAACCTGCGAAAAGTCAATTTAAAGAAAATCAAGTCCAGTATGGAGAAGGATTTAAAGGACGACTACAGTGGGTCACATTATCAGGCCTATTATGAGTACCTACTGAGTATTCACGAGAAATCTACAAATGAGGTGACCGGTGATTCATACCGTTTACCCTCCAAGTTTGATAAACTGGGAGCATTCCATGTTTACAAAACGCCGCAATATTCACATACTAAAAGTGCGGAAACTTCAAGCCACAATAACTTCAAGATTAATAAGCCGAAAAAAAAAGCAGCCCCTAAAGTGGAGCCGGTCAAGTCGTTTGGATGTACTTTTGAAGGATGTGAATGGTCGTTTCATAGAAAGTCAGATTTACGACGTCATTTTAAGTCTCATGAAAAACCGAGGTTTCATTGTCCGTACTGGAAAAATGATTCGAGTTGTCATAGAAATGGCGGGTCTTTTAATCGACTCGATGTGTTGAAACGACATTTAAGATTGGTTCATTATGTACGGGATAAGCATGTGATAGCGGGGGATTTTGGGGAAGATTCGGGTTGGTGTAGGAGTTGTCAGCGGATGTTTCCTAATTCGAAGGTGTTTGTTGAGCATTGTGTGGAGTGTCCGTCGAATAGGTGACACAACAACACAACGAGCAACACAACGAGCAACACAACGAGCGATAGCGAGTTGTGTTGTCGAGTTGTGTTGTCTATACAGAGCACTGCAGTATGGACTTCCGTCCATACTGTCAGTACGGACAGAGTAACTGGCAGTACATAAAGACTGGCAAGCAGCACAGATGGACAGGAAAACACATAGAACACAGTAGAGTGACAACAGGTGAGACACCGTGTACAATTAGGTGATAGACCATAGGAACCGACACAGTAGAGTACAGAGAAAGAGAAACAGGCAGAGTGATCACCTTAGACATCATATAGAGTACGTATAGTAGAGACAGTAGAGGAAGTACATCATAGCGTAGTGCAATGAATAGAGAGAGAATTGATGTAGAGAACCAGTACAGTTAGAGTAGAGTATTAATACAGAGGATAGACACAGAAATGAAACTCACTCGCTGTGCTCGCACTCTCTGCTCCTCTTCACTCCTCACTCACTCGCTGCGCTCACTGTCTACTCACTCCTCGCTAATCTTCACTCCTCACTCACTCGCTGCGCTCGCACTGTCTACTCACTCCTCGCTACTCTTCACTCCTCGCTACTCCTCACTCCTCACTCCTCACTCCTCGCTACTCTTCACTCCTCACTCCTCGCTACGCTCGTTCGTTCGTGAGTTCGTTCGTACATTAACTATTTACTCCTCACTCACTCACTCGTTTCACTCGTTCGTGAGTTCGTTCGTGAGTTCGTTCGTGAGTTCGTCGTTGTCATCCCCCCGCTCAAAAAAATCCAAAATCGAACAATTTGGATGAATTATATACACCGTATCCTTACCATCCTGCTCAATAGTCATTAAAATCTTATCCTTACACAACCTTTTCAAAACCTTATAAGCCAACTTCCGCTCCTCATAATAAGCCTGTTCAGTTGGGATTTCATTCTCCTTTTGAGTCAAGTACCATTCAATCAATTCATCTCCAGTAAGACCGTCTTCACCTCTATTATCATTATCAGACACTTTTTTCACAATCAAATTCATCATTGCAACGTACTTATCGTACGAAATCGAAGCTGGTTTTTGTTCCCTTGGTTGTTCTTCCTCTTCTTCCTCTTCCTTTTCCTCTTCTTCAACCTCTATATCATCCATTTCTACACGGATAATCGACTGTCTTAACAAATCATAAGCTTCTGCAACAAAACTAGGAGTGATTTCTTCCGTACAATTTGCTCTTGCAATTGCTTCAGATAACCGAATCATTGATTCTAGCTGTCTTACGGTGATTCTATAACTCGATCTCCCCAACCCTTGTGCATCATCTTCTCGTAACTCTTTATACCGTGAAACAAGAAAATCTCGTGCTTCTTTCGACATCTTGGGCTTGAAAGTCTTTGCATACTTAATGTATCGCGAGAGTTGTTCAGAAGAATATGGAGGGTTGATTGCATCATCTCGTAACATATGTAAATCGACAATATGAGAAGCGAGTTGTGTATCGATCTTCTCATTACAATCGTCGAGTATAACAAAAAACAAATCGAATCTAGACATAATTGGAGATGTCATGTTTAAATTCGATCTAAGACCCAATTTTCTATTGTATCTCCCACCAATTGGATTTGCAGCCGCCAAAATCGAAGTTCTTGCATTTAAAGTCGCATGAATCCCTGCTTTTGCAATTGAAATGGTTTGTTGTTCCATGGCTTCATGAATTGCAACCTGATCACTCAAGTCCATCTTGTCGAACTCATCAATAGCACAGATCCCATTGTCTGCAAGCATCAATGCACCTGCTTCGATCGTATATTCACCCGTCTCTTCATCCTTGACTACAGCAGCGGTCAACCCGGCTGCGGTGGATGCCTTACCAGAAGTGTAAATGGCTCTGGGAGAAAACCCACACACATACTTCAAGAACTGCGACTTCGAAGTTGATGGGTCTCCAACTATACAGATATTTATATCTCCACGTAAATTAATTTGATCAATTGTTTCCTTATGAACTCCTCCAAGTAACTGTAAAAGAATCCCCTTTTTAACCACCTCATGTCCAAACACAGCGGGCCCAATTGATTGGACTAGTTTGTTATAGATGTGCTCGTCTTTGACCATCTCTTTAAGCTGACTCACTTCAGATTCGGTCAATGAAGTGAGAAAGATTTCCTGATCGTTTGAACCTTGGAATTCAATCTCAATGTTGTTTTCTTCATTGCCTGTTTTGTTCACCATTGATGAAACATGGCACGCATTGAACGCTAACTTATATGTTAGATCTTTTACACCGAGAACCTTAAGTCCGCTGATCCCCTGGTTCAACTCATTTGAACCGTTTTCTTTCACTGATTGCGGCTTTAAGCCGGGCAATCCCAATTGACTTACATCTGGGATAACAATCTCTGTCCCGGTGAACTTACATTTATCTCCCGGCTTTGCACGTTCAACAGACTCACCTCGTAAAATCACGTCCAAAGTCCGCGGCATTGAACCGGTGGGGATCTCATTTGAGTTCTCTTGAATCCGGATTCTTTGCCAATCAATAAATTGAGATTTGGAGATATTTAATGTAAAATACAGTTGGTTTTCACACGATAAACATGAAGTGGGTTCTGTATACTTAAAGATTTGTTCAATCCCTTCAATGTTTGCAGAACACAAGTCACATGTAAAGCTTGCACTAAACAACTCGGGTCTAACTTCAGAAGTTCGGGTAACTGTGCCCGATATTGAAATCAAACTACCGATTTTATTGGTTCGAATATCTCTAATTCTTTGAATGGTGGGTAAATTAAATACCGAAATTTGAAAAATTCGTTCATTTGATGTTGAATTTTCCATTTCATCAGTTTGTCCATTCAATAAACTGGTGAATAATAAACTGGGTGCAAATCTTTTAATTATTCTTCTTAACCCTTTGATTAAAAATGGTAAAAATCTATAGAATTGTTCTAGAATCGCAGAGGCTAAAGCTCCATCTTCTCTACTAAGTAAATGTTGATAATTAACATAAATTGTAGAATATTCATAAGTCTTCATAGACTGAATCTGTGAAAGATAAATTTTCCCACCAAACTCGTCATCATTTGGAGATTCGACAAACTCCTCGATGAAGCGTTCAAAACTCTCGCGAACCATCTCTCCGGTAACATCGACCACTTTGGGAACGGCGATTTGTTTTCTTCTACCGGGTACTGCAGTTGTTTGGGGAGTTGGTGCAGCTTGAGAATTCTCAGAATAGAGGTGGTTGTTCGGAGTGAACGCTTCTCTTCCGATGGAAGAGGGCGGCTGTGACGAGTGGAGGAGGTGTGCGGCGTCGGATGGGATTCTCCCAGGAGATGAAACAAAGTTGGCCATGTTGTTGATAAGAAGAAGTGGTGGTGAATGGTTGAAAAATTACCAGTTTTTTATTGACGCGTTATTTTCCAAAAAGGGTTAAATTGGCTGATTAGGTAAGGGCTTAGGTAACGGTGTATTCACAATCGCATCGCTCATCGCTCATTGCTCTACATTCCTAGACCAGTGTACATTCACACAATTCGCTACGCTTATTGTGTTCATCATTGTGTTCATGCTTAAACCCAACCCCTCCTTACTAAACCTTCGGGTCGGCCAGATCGTCCATAGTCAAAAACACATCAACGCAGACACCCTCTACGTCTCCCAAATCAACCTTGGAGACTCCAACATCCAAGTATGTTCTGGATTAGCCCCATTTATACCTCTAGATCACATGCTCAACAAGCGAGTAGTTGTTTTAACCAATTTGAAACCGTCCAAAATGAGAGGAGTTCTTTCACAAGCCATGCTACTCGCAGCTGAATCACACGATTCCAAACTTGTTGAATTAATAAACCCTCCAACAACTTCACCAATCGGGGAAAAACTTCAATTTGATACCTTCAAAACTGAAGGTGAACCACCAAGATTGAAATCGAAAATTTGGCAAGAAATTCAACCGTGTTTAAAAACAAACCAATCAAAAGAAGCAGTCTATTTATCCCAAGATGGAATTGAATGTATACTTAGAGGGTCTACACGTGAAGCTGCACATACAAAAACGTTAATTAATTCGATGATTAAATAGTACTGCATATGGATTTTTCAGACCAGAGTAGTTCTCAAGTAAGATTTCAACGTCTTGAACTCTCCAAACTTGGCCTTTGCGTCGTTATCGGAAACCGTTGGAGGGATGATAACATCTTGACCCACGGCCCAGTCGATAGGCGTTGCAATCCCCTTTGCATCGGCCAATTGTAACGCATCAACTACTCTCAACACCTCGGCAGAATTCCGGCCCGTGGATGCAGGATATGTCATTGTTAATCTCACTTTCTTCTTTGGATCAATTACAAAAACTGCACGAACGGTGAACACTACACCATCTTGCAAATTCTTAAATTCATCTTCAGTCACCATATCGTACTTGAAAGCAACCTCTTTTTTTTCATCTGCAATGATGGGGAAAGTGAACTTTTCGCCATTTGTCGACACTTCTTCGATATCTTTGATCCAACCTTCATGACTGGTTACACTCTCGGTCGATAAGCCAATCAACTTGACATCACGCTTATCGAATTCGGGTTTTAATTGTGAAAATGCCCCCAATTCGGTGGTACAAACGGGGGTATAATCTGCTGGATGTGAAAAGAGAACAACCCATTTATTCCCGATGAATTCATGGAAGTCAATTGGACCTTGTGTTGTGTCGGCTTTAAAGTTTGGAGCGGTCGAACCGATTCTAATCCGGGGTTGGGCTTTTTGTTGGAAGGATAAGAAGCGGGTGGCTGATACAAGAGGGGCTCTAGTCACAAGGGAAGCTCTAGTCACAAGGGAAGCTCTAGTCACAAGGGGGGTATAAAGTTTCAACATAATACGATACTTAGGAAGAATAAGTAGAGAGAAGGAGAGGAAGCGTAGAATATATAGAAGCAATAAACGTCGATTGCGTGCGATGCTACCAAATCACGTAATGTTGCTTTGTCTGTATGCAGAACAAGTTTACGGAGTACGGAGTACAAAAAGATACCAAGTATACAGGAATGAAGTAGCCGTGAATGTACAGGAGGTGCTCTCACTACTCGCTACTCTCTCATTCACTAATCTCTCAGTGCTCTCTCACACTCTCACTGCTCTCTCATTCACTGCTCTCTCATTCACTGCTCTCATTCACTCTCTCACTCTCTCACTCTCTCATTCACTCTCTCACTCTCTCACTCTCTCACTCACTCTCTCACTCTCTCACTCACTCGCTTCGCTCGCTCGTTCGGTCGTTCGGTCGTTCGACTATAAAAGTAAGAATCTTAAGAATATATAACTGTATACGTCAACAAAGTACATTTTTGCACCCAAATTTTCTCTTTCGTATTGCGCCAAAAATTCTCATCTTCCCCGAAATTCTTGGCTTCCTACTTCTCCGCCATCACGTCGAACCATCCGAGGAAGTCATCTTCCTGGTAATTGTTGTTGTTCAACCATCCATTTGATTGCTGCTGGAAAAAACTGTCGATTTGGTTGGCGGCTTCCTCGTTTGGGACTCCACTTGGGACACTTGGGACACTTGGAACTCCACTTGGGACTCCCCCTGGAACTCCACTTGGGACTCCTGGCACCCCACCCGGAACTCCCTGGAACTGCATTTCCATTTGATTCTCGGATAACTGCAGTGGAAGCTGTATTTGCTCAAACATTGGCAATTCCAGAAACATTGGCTGGAGCGGGGCCAAAGACATTGTGCTTAGCACGGGCACCTCTGGTGTGGGCTCCTGCGGTGACTTGATGCTTCCGGTGGCCTCGAGCATCGCCAACGGGATCCCGTTGATTGCCAACGGCTTGTCCAGCCCCGCATTCAGTCGTGCCTGGATCATCGCCTGGTCGGTCGGCACCAACGTGGTCACCGTGGTACCGTTCTTGGTTGTTTTCGTGATTGTTTTAAAGTCATCTTTTGTGATTTGATTATAAAATGGCAATGGAACCGGTCTTGAATCTTTGAAATCCTCGGTTGGAGCCTCGACTCCCTTTTCTTTATCAACCAAAGTTCTTCTTCTTGCCTCATGTACACACCATACCAAATCATAAAATAGCGAAGCAGTCAAATGAGACCGCATCCTCGAAATAATACTACCATCTTCTTTGACCGTGAAAATGTCGGGATAATTATACAAGACAATATTCAAATTTTCCAATACTTTTGCATTCCTTGAAATGTCGTTCTTCAAATCTTTCCAAGAAGATAATGTGTTTCTTAGTAATCTGTGTACGGTGACAATTGATTGTCTCGAACTGTCGATATACTTATCGAGCAAATACCTCGACAAATGAAGCTTGAAAAGCATCAACGCCGAGTATGTCATTCCTTGTCGAACATATATCGGTAATTCGATCAATAGTGACGTCTGTAGCATTTGTGAGATGATCGTGATGATCCTTGTGGCCGAGAGGTATGCCGAGGATACATATTTGACCTGATCTTCGATCGGAGTCCCCGGAAGAAATGCAAAGCAGCAGATCATTAACTTTATGTAGAGTAAATAAACTTCAAGAGCAGACCCTTCTTCGATGTTCAATTTAAACCTGAGCCGGTCCAACTCTCTGTCCAAGATGTTGAGCGAGCCCGCACGGTTTGAAGGTTCCAATAACCCATCTGGTCGTGTGACTGAGATCCCCATCACATTGACCAACTTACATTGGAAGATCGAGAGAGAGATAAGACATCGGAAATCTTTGGGTAATGACTGGTCAATTCTTGCATTTTCCAATAAATAATCGGTTGTATTGATCGATGGAGGAAGCCCAAGTACTGAAGACCAGAATTGTTCACATACAAACACAGCCAACCAAGACCGAGTTCTCCAAGTCTCCGAGTCCGGGCCTAGACTCACTTGTGTTCTACTGAACTCACTAATGAATTGACCTCCTCTATGAAGTCCCAATTGGAGTGACAAATTTTTGGCCAATCCAATGAACCGGTACGAACAATCATCCAAGACTTTTTCATTTGGCAATGGCCAGATTGAAAGAATGATCAATGCTTGAATCACGTGTGTTGACCGAGGAGTTTTGATCCAGCAAGTTTCGATCGCCAATTGCTTGATTAATGATGCTAGAGACATATAAAGTGTTGGTTCCGGTTCGGAGAGTGCTCCTGTAAGTATTACCGACCAAAAAAGCAACTGAGACCGATGGTAAAGCTCTGTTGCTGAACGTGACGATAAGATTGGAATGTAGGGGAGATGTTTTACGATGAATTTTTGGTGCAACTCATTTGCTTTGGCCAAAGGTAGTGTGATATTTCCCAAGACGAATTCGGACATTGCCGGGTACTCTTCATCGATCAGTGGAGAGTTGTCGTGGTTTTCTTGAAGAATCTGTCCCAATGGTTCATGTGGTGTGTTTATGGGTGAAATGACGTATGTATTTATGGGAGGGGCAAAAAGTGGGGATTGAGTTGTCGGAGTCGCATTCGATGAAACCGGTTTGACCCGGGCCTGTTGTTGCTGGAAATTCAAATTATGCTGCGTCAACGCTTGTGTCAATAATGATTCGTTCCGTGTCAAAAGATCGATCTTTGCCTTGAGCTCATCAACGTCACTTTTCAACGACTGAATTTGCGAGCCTTTCTTCGGTCTAAATTGTGGATCGATTTCACATTTGAGTGCCATTCTTTCACATCTTTGGCACGGGTTTGGGTAGTTTTCGGAGGCATTGCATTTGATCTTGTGTTGGCGACAGAACGTACATGAAGTCACTGGACGATGGCCCGATTGTTTGGAAGATTTGTCGTCTTCTTCGAGATCTTGATATGAAAGAACCGAGGCTTTGCGTTTGGGTGGTGCGGTTTCATCGTTCGAAGCTTTTCGTTTGGTACCAGTAGGAGTTACAGACCGGGACGTAGTCACTGGGGTTGACCCGAATGCACTGGGTGAAGGTTTGGGGAGAATCGACTTTATTTTTGATTTCTCCATTGTAAGTGGGAGGGGATAGCGAGGAATAGATTCGACAGTAGGCAATGTAAGTAGACTCGTACAAGAAAAGGGAAGTGAATCGAGTAAATGACTGAGTTATTGTGCAAAAGTAAATTTGGGGAATGGCCGGGTAATTAACTGATGGAAAAGATAAAAATTTTCGCCGGTTATGAGTTATTTAAAAGCTTGTCTGCATGCATGAATGCCGTTTTAGGAAGTGAGTGGGAATGTAACGGAGATCGTTTAGATAAAAATTCGAACGACGAGCGACGAGCTTACTAACGAGCGACGAGCTCACTAACGAGCGAAGCGAGTAAGTGAGTGAGGAGTGAGAACTGAGAACTGAGAACTGAGAACTGAGAAGAGTAAGTAGTTAATGTACGAACGAACGAGTGAGCGTAGCGAGTGAGTGAGTGAGGAGTGAGTGAGGAGTGAGGAGTGAAGAGTAGTGACTAGTGACTAGTGATAAGCAGTAACTAGTGTGTGACTAGTGTGTGAGTGTGTCGGTAGTGTGTCTGTAGTAACTGACTAATCGAGCAACTGACTGCCTGCTGACTAACTGAATCGCTGCCTATGCCTACTCACTCCTCACTGCCTACTCACTCCTCACTGCCTACTCACTCCTCACTGCCTACTCACTCCTCACTGCCTACTCACTACTCGCGCCGTCCCCTCACCCATTCAGTCACATCTCTACACTACTCTCCCACACGCGTCTGAGCAGTACAGTCACCACTAGTTATCCATTCTATACACTATACACTCTCTCCTCACTTTCCCTCCTTCTCACTCCCTCAATCCTTCTCCTCACTCTCGTCAATCTTTGGATCGCCAATGCCGTCCTCGTAGATCGCAAAAGTACACTCGCCCTCCGGCAAACAAGGACTATCATAAATCTTACAAATTCTAGTTTCTGCACGTCCCTTTTTAAAGAAAAGTCTCGTTGTCAGTGCATGTGCAATAATATTCCCGCCAATTGGTTTTTTAGGGTCTGGATTAAACATCCCCGCCATGCCATCAACTTGAGCCACAACTTGATTAGTAATCAACACAGCAATTCCAAATTCATCTGCCAATCTTTGTAAAGATCTCATGAATTGTGCTACATGAGATTGTCTTGCACTAAGTTCCCCTCTACCCGAATAATCGGTTCTATAAAGAGACATCACTGAATCAACAATTAATAAAGAGAATCTTGATTCAGACATCATTTTCGCTGCTATATTAAGTAATTGCAGTTGATGCTCGGCATTATAAGCCCGGGCGTAAGCTACATTATCCAAACAATCATTTGGATTTAATCCGTATCTTTCAGCAATTGAAATCAATCTATTTGGTCTGAAAGTACCCTCGGTATCAATATAGAGACATTTACCTTCGCCACCTCCCATATCAACTGGAAGTTGACAAGTAACTGCCAAAGTATGACAAAGTTGAGATTTCCCAGTTCTAAATTCTCCAAAAACCTCTGTAATTGAACCAGTTTCAATTCCTCCTCCAAGTAAAGTATCCAATTGTTTTGAACCGGTTGTTAAACAAATAAGTTCACTTCTACGATTATGGAATTCCAGAGCTGTAGTGAATCCCATGGGTACCAATTTTGCCGCTTCAGTCAAGATTTTTTCTGCTTTTCCTTCACTAATACCTTTGATTACACAGAGATGTTTTTTGGAAGTGTAAGCAATTGATTCAACAGTGTGGTGTCCGCCAGTTTTCAACTTTTTGATGTCACTGGCGTGGATGCCGTATGCTTCGAGCTGTTCGATGGGCAACGGTCCGGACACCGCGTCCTCGTCTTCTTCGATGTCGTTGGGGTATGGAACGTGTTCTTCTTGAGCTTCTGTCATTGTTGGTGGTAATTTGTAACGCGACGCGTAAAAATTTAAAAGGAAAATTGGAAAAAAAGTGAGCAATGAGCGCACACCACAATGAGCGCTAGCGAATTGTGGTGTAGAGTGAGAGACAACGCAATGAGCGCACACCACAATCAGCGCTAGCGAATGTGGTGTAGAGTGAGAGTACAGAGCGTAGAATACAGAGCGTAGAATACAGAGCGTAGAATACAGAGCGTAGAATACAGAGCGTAGAATACAGAGCGTAGAATACAGAGCGTAGAATACAGAGAGAACAGAGAAGACAGAGAATGTAGAGAGAGCGCGCGCAGAGACAGGGAGACAACAGAGCGAGTAGGGACAACAGACAGACAACGGAGACAACAGACAGACAACGGAGACAACAGACACAACAGACTGACAGAACTGACAACAGACACAACAGGCAGACACAACAGACAGACACAACAGACAGACACAACAGACAGACACAACACAGACACAACACAGACACAACACACAGACACAACGCACCGACACGAGACCAGACGCAAACCTGATAACCTGTTGCACAGTAATGTCTTATCTCCGCCTGTCTGCATAGTCATGCACTAATCCACGCGGCTACATTCCTATAACTATACTTAAAACCTGCACATTCCCCTCGTTGAGAAGTAAAACTAGGAACAAATCACAAAATAAACAAATTTTCGGCCCAATACGGAAATTTAAAAGCGTTGTAAAGAAGTTTCCCGATTTAGATATTTCAAAAATATTGACAGTCATCAATTGCCATGTGCCACTTAATGTAATTAGAAATATAACCTGTAAATAAATTCGTCAAATTTACATGTTACATATTGTTTACAATTCAAATAATCAAAACAAACCTAAAACAGACAAAAAAAAAAAAAGGCCAAATTGACCGGGCGAAAAAGCCAGTCAAATAAAATAAACAACACTCTTCTTTCCAGATGGCTTCAACAGTAATGGTTGTGCAGACGTCACAAGAAGAACAAAAGAAGGTGATTGCGCCCATAGTTAAGAGGGTTCATAGAGAAGTCCGATTCGGCGCTTATATTCTTGGATCAACCCTTGGAGAAGGAGAGTTTGGGAAAGTTAAACTCGGGTGGAGAAAAGATGGGAAGCATCCTTCACAAGTAGCGATCAAACTTATCAAGAGAGACCTGATTTTAAAGGACTCCGAATCCGAAATCAAGATTCATAGAGAAATCAATTCACTTAAATTACTTAACCATCCAAACATCGTCAATTTAGTCGAAGTCATGAAGTCGGGCAAGTACATCGGCATTGTCCTTGAATACGCCTCTGGAGGCGAGCTCTTTGACTACATCTTACATCACAAGTACTTGAAGGAAAATGTGGCCAAAAAATTATTTGCACAGTTAATTAGTGGAGTGGATTATATGCACTCCAAAGGATTAGTTCATCGAGATTTAAAACTTGAAAATTTACTACTTGACAAGCATAAGAACATTATTATAAGTGATTTTGGGTTTGTTAATTCGTAT
Source organism: Kodamaea sp. yHQL449 (assembly GCA_030582715.1). Lineage (NCBI taxonomy): Eukaryota > Fungi > Ascomycota > Pichiomycetes > Serinales > Debaryomycetaceae > Kodamaea > Kodamaea sp. yHQL449. The sequence goes on along the minus strand of JAJMGT010000017.1, from coordinate 461,774 downwards.
AATAGAGACAAGAATGACTTGATGAAGACGAGTTGTGGATCGCCATGTTATGCAGCACCTGAATTGGTGTTAACTCAGAGTGCTTATGAGGGGAGAAAGGTGGATGTATGGTCTGTTGGGGTGATTTTATATGCCATGTTGGCGGGGTATTTGCCATTTGATGATGATCCCGAAAATGAGGATGGCTCAGATATCGTACGGCTTTACCATTATATTTGTAGAACTCCATTGACATTTCCTGAATATGTTACTCCATTGGCTCGAGATTTGTTACGGAAAATCATTGTACCCGATCCTCAAAAGAGAATTAATATTGCCGAAATCAGACATCATCCGTGGTTGGCTCCACATGCACAGTTCCTCCTGGTGAGACAACAAGAATGGGATAGGGTTCATCCAACAATACAAGAGCCACAAAACAAGAGATATTCGATGGTCAATGAACGTACAAATAGTTCATCCTTGGTTCAACCAACGTTCCAAAGCGGACACTCCAGATCGTACTCTTCCACGAGTGTTGGGTTGTACTCATCTCCCTCGATCTCTTCTACACTGGCAAATGCAATGGCAAAGACAGAGAAGGAAATCTCTCCGGTGAAACAATTTGTTCGTGGTCATACCAAATCCGCATCGCTTACAAACAACTATACTTCTGCATCAACGGCGTTAAAGGCGGTTGTTGATGAGACGTTGAAGCCAATGGCGATCCCACGATCAACCACGTATACGGGAACTCCAATCTCAACGATTGTTGAAAGTCCAATCAAGAATCCGGTGGTTGGAACTCCCACCTCAAGAGACTCGAATCGTTTGCCTCATGCCAATAAGAAACCACGTCCAACCTCGTATCATCCATCTTCAATGACCTCTGCTCTTATGCTGACCAGTAGTGGGCAACTTCTTGATTACATCAAGATCCCACTGCCGATCAACATCCCAATGCCGCAGTTTCTTAGCACTTCTCCTGTCAAGGCACTGCCTGTGAGTGAAACGAGTCTGGAACATGCCGAAAGAAGTCCGGGAGGCCAGCCGATCCACTCAGAAAGAAGTCCAAGGGGTCAACCGGGACATTCAACAAGAAGAAATTCGGTTGTAACACATGTCCACGTGAATGGGGTGTTGACAAGTGAAAACAATTCTCCAGAACATGTTGCAGTACGTGGAAATTCGGTCTTGACGTACTTGGAAGATAAAATAGATTCATTAGATTTGACGTCGGAGATCTTGAACGGAAGTCCGAACAAGAAAATAACACCTCGGATAAATCAACCTCCTATATTTGATTCGGTATCACCTGAAAAACCAGTAGAGAAGAAAAAGGAACGGCCAAAATCGGAAATAAAGGTTAGAAATAGGGAGATGAATAAGGAGAATCTTAGTAAGGAGGCAAAGAAGAGGAATAGGTTTAGTTTAATGTCGCTTTATAGTAGTTATAATGGGTCGAATGGGGGGGTTGTGACGGGGAAGCCCGTGGCGAGTAAGAATGTGGGCGTGGCGAGTGCCACAAGTAAGAGTGTACCCGGCGCAAGTGCCACAAGTTCCGGTGTAATAAGTGTTACCAATGCAACCTCAACAGGTTCAACTGTCACCGGTATCACCAAAAAAATCTTGGAACCTTCACTTGAAATCAACGTTCCATATAAACCACAAAAACATGATTTACGTTCACAATCACTGATTAAAGATCAGAAACGGATTAATTCAAGCCTGTCGAGCAAGTCGGCGGTTTCATCCGGATCATCTGGGTCAGGAAAAGAAGCAAGTGCGGCGCGCAAAGTCATGGACTTCTTCAAGCGGAGAAGTGTGCGGATCGGTTGATATGAGTTATGTATGCTAGAATTGTATAGAATTGATTATAATTTTGGATTGATTGTAGTCGCATCGAGTTGCCTAATTGGGACGCGATGAGTTAAAAAAAGGTGAATGAGAAAAATGTAAAGTTTGTTGGCAAGATGGGTGAAGAGAAAGAACTTGCTGGTCGTAGCGAGACACTTGCTGGTCGTAGCGAGACAAGTGAAGGCGTACCAAGCGAGCCACTAGGCGGCCATGAAGTCGACTCCAGCGAGGAGAAACTGCGCCACCAGCTCGACAAATCTGGGCAACTACGCGAGACGATTCAACTGGCAACAGACAACCAAGACTCTAGTGGGGAAGAACTGGACACAGCTCAACTTGTTTCCCGCTTCCGCGAGCAACAAGTTGATAGCGACTCCGACTCAGACTCAGACTCCCCCGATGACAACCTCGCCGACAACATCATCGACGAGATCGAACAAGGAACCTACACATGCCTCGTGTGCACGTGCGAGATCGACAGAGACTCGCGTGTCTGGTCATGTCGCCTGTGCTACCGTGTGTATGACCTCGAGTGTATCCGAGACTGGGCCACCAAAGGCTCGTCAACCAATCAAGAACTGAAGCTGTGGAGATGCCCGCTGTGTAACGTTGCAACAAGCAAAATCCCCGCCAGGTTCACCTGTTGGTGTGGCCGGGTAACAAACCCACTGTCGAATTCTACAAATCTACCATTTAGTTGTGGCGGTGCATGTACATATAAACATCAAACTTGCATTCATGCATGCAGTGCACAATGTCATCCGGGTGCACATCCAATCTGCGGGGCCATGGGCCCTGTCATGAAATGTAAATGTGGTATGCATGAACTACAAGTTCCATGCATAATCACCCCCTATAAAGAAGGTTGGACTTGTAAAGAAGAGTGTCTGGTTACACTCTGTGATTTGGGTCATAAATGTCCACGCGGTTGTCATGAAGGATTCTGTGGACAATGTAACAAGATCATTGATGTCAAGTGTTACTGTGGTAAGCACATTTTACAAATCAAATGTAGTGACAAATTATTAAAAGGGTGTGAAATTAATCAACAAAATTGGATTGGTGGGGCACTGTGTGGGGAAATTTCAAGGGTGTATTACGAATGCGGTAATCATTTCGAAGCGGTTATGTGCCTGTCCCAAAATATTAAAATTACTGAAAAGAGAATTTGTAAATTTTCACCCCAATTAATTGAAACTTGTTATTGTGGTTCAATTAAAATGCAGTCACATGACCGTGTCACGTGCACAGACCCAATAATTGAATGTGATTCAGTTTGTAACAAAAAATTATCATGTGGATGTCGTTGCTTACTTAAATGTCACGAAGGTGAATGTAAATGTTACCAAATGTTTGATGTCGCATGTTCATGTGGATTTGAATCATTCACGGTCACGTGCGCGTTCGTCCAAAACGGGCAAAAGCCGCACTGCACTAGAAAATGTACCGCTATTTTAAACTGTAAACGACATTATCATCGTCAAGAATGTTGTGCCTTTGAAAAGACGGCGCACGTGCGCGAACGTGACAAGAAAAAGGCGATCCGGAACAACACACGTGCCACCTTTGCCGACGACTTAATGCTGATTGAACCCGTGCACATCTGCACGAGAACGTGCAACCGGCTCAAGTCATGTGACTTGCACTACTGTGAGGCGATGTGTCACGTGGGCCCGTGCCACGTGTGTCTTGAACTGACCAATGATGATTTGATATGCCATTGCGGTAAAACCGTGATTTCAGCTCCCGTTAGATGTGGCACTCAATTGGTGTGTCACGAGCAGTGCGCACGTGACAAGGCGTGTGGTCACCTGCGCGAGCCACACTTGTGTCATGATGATGAAACCGAATGTCCCAAATGTACGACATTAATCAAGAAGGAATGTCGGTGCGGTCGGAAATCAATTCCGGGCGTCATGTGCTCACAGCTGCTGGTATCGTGTGGTGGCATTTGTACCGTACCCAAGAGTTGTGGTCACGCGTGCTTACAGGTATGCCGCCCGGAATGTACAAAGGAGAACATCCATGCAAGCACGCTCACGTGTCGCGCCGACTGCTTGAAGGTGCGGTCGGTATGTCCTCACAAATGTAAGCTCCGGTGTCACGTGAACAAATCCGGTCAAGATCCGGATTGTGATGCCATAACATGCTCCGAACTTGTGACAGTCAATTGTGAATGTGGTCGTATTATACGCCGCGTCACGTGCGGAAGCTCGCTAACTGAAACCTCTCAAATTGGGTCAGTATTACCATGTGACGACATTTGTACACAAGTAAAACGTGATAAGGAATTACGTAATATATTTTCGATTTCCGGGGGTGGCGAGGTCACGAGCAAACCGGTCTATTCCGACCTTGTTTTATCAACTTTTGAACGTCAACGTGTTTGGTGTTTAAAAATTGAAAATTTGATCCGGAACTTCATTTCCGACTATCACGTGCAAATCGACAACGGAGTCAAGGCTCCCAAAAGAACGTTTCATTTCAGTCCCATGTCAAGCCCACAAAGAGCCTTTGTTCACTCATTGGGTGAGAGTATTTCTTTGTATACTGAATCACAAGATTCAGAACCAAAGAGGTCGGTATTCATTGTGATCACGAGGAACACCTTAGTTCCGGGCGCACCGATCTCGGAAGTACTTGAAAAACGTCGGTTATTGGCGCTTCAAGAAGCAGCTGCTCACGTGACCCCGTTCAATGCAATTATTATTAAAGATCTATTTTTTGGGATTACACGTGATGATATTGAAATTGCAATTAAACCGGTTATCATAAAAATGTTAGATCCGACTTTAAAATGGATTAAAGATTCGACTTTTATTTTATACGACGCACGTGCCGACGGGCACGTGACCGACGATAATCAACTTTATTTGATTATGAAATCAATCAAGACCATCCTAAGAGAGAAGTCGCTTGCTTTTGATTGCAATCTTTGTGTTGTTGATGAAGAAGCTGAGGTTATATTAAAAGTTGATGATGACGGTGGGGCACGTGAAGAGAAGGCACGTGAGGCGTCATTGGACGTCGCCGAAGCTACTACTGAAGTTAAAAGTAACAATGCATTTGATGTTTTGGCAGAGGTTTAGATAATATACATGAGTTTTAATTGAATTTGTAGTTTAAAGAGCGTTTAAATGGTTTCCGAGGGCGCGGCGGAGTTATCGCTCGTTTGGGAGTGTGTTTCGGAGTTCTGACTGGTTTGGTGTTGCTCGGAATTTTCACTTTTTTTATCTTCCGGGGTTTCAACGGTTTCATCTTCTTGTGCTTCACCCCCGGAACTCTTATGCTTTCTTCTTCTCTTTGCTTTTGTCTCTTCAACCAAAACTTCCGATCCTTCCTTCTTTCTCTTAACACTCAACGGATTTGGTCCCCTTGCAGCCTTCTTCGCCACGTGCTTGGGTTCTTCTACACTGTCTGTACCTTCCTTATTAACAAGACCGGTCTTAACATCATTCAAACCGGCAGTCAACTTCCGGTTCTCGAACCTCACCGAATATTGTTCACTTGCATCTGATAATGGTTCCATAACCATTACTGACCGGTTCATATATACGAGAGGAATTCCGGGGGTCTTACGTAATTTCTTACGTAATTCATAACTTTGTGCGGCAACAATATACCGATGCTTATTCTGGCCCTTGATCGCAGTGACCGATTCAACACAGAGATCCGGTTCGATGGCTTCTCTATGATTACACCGACGTCTTTCAAACTCCTTGGCCAAGTCAATGGCACGCTGGTTTTTGGAGTCGTACAATGCCTGCATGCAACACTGGGTGATCATCGGCTTTGTTTCGGCTTGAATGGTCCGTTTAAGGCCTTTTTGAAGGTCGAAACCGGCCAGCTCACACGACAACACAAGCTCGGCGTCGACAAGCGTTTGGAACGGCTCTCTGAACTTGAACGTGTGGAGGTACACGTTCATCTGCTTCTTGTACGCTTTGGCACGTTTCTGTCTCATGGTGATGCGGTGATGTGGTGGTGGATGAGTTGAGTTGAATTTTTCAAGATGAGGTTGAAAAGTGTAAAGTGTAAAATGTAAAGTGTAAATGTGGGGCCTGTAATGTTGCGCAATATGCAGGATACTAGACGTGGGAGCAGACGGTACACCAGTAGACCAGTGGGCGAGCAAACCAGGGGGGCAAACCAGGGGGGGCAAACCAGGGGGGGGGCAAACCCTGTCCCTGTCCGTATTCACTGTCTTGGTGTACATGTCGCTACAGTCTACAAAAATAGTGAATATTTGAAAGAAATTTGCCAAAAATGGTAAATTCACGAACAAGTGTGAGAATTGACGAGGGCTCGGTAGGAATAGTGCCTCGTACGTAAAGTACAGTACTGTGGTTAGGGACTGGGTGAGGTAGTAGGGAAGAGTGGGGTGGCATTGCGAAGTAGCAAGAGAATACGGGGACTTGTGGAATTAGAGGGACAAAGAAATGGATGGTGAGGTGAGCACGCGAAATAGCGGTAGCTTTTTTCGCTAGACTCAGTTCATTGACGCACTCAGCGATGGTGTAGATTCTTCGTACTCGCCGTCGATTGCTCTCGGAAAGAAGAGCCGTACCGCAATACTTGGCCTATTTTCGGAGTATTAGACTGGTGATGGCGGAGATCAGCCACTGTTCAGTAGTCGCTGCTCGCTCACTGCGTACTCAGTAGTTACTTCTGACGCACTCGTACTCACTTCTCACTCACTCCTCACACACTTCTCACACACTTCTCACTCACTCCTCACTCACTCCTCACTCACTCGTTCGTTGTTGGTTCCCCCACAATTTTTCGCTTCCCGATCGCGGCTCCGAATCTCCATATAAACCCCCCATCGCCCACGCCCATTGCTCTTCACTCAACTCATCATGTCCACATACTCGAGTGCCACCTTCAAATCAGGCAATTACAATTTGTTCCGTCCTCACTACCCCGCCAGCTTCTATAACCTCTTGGGCGGCTACATTGCTAAAGGTAGATCACTTCCAATCGACAAAACGATCGATTTGGGATGTGGAACCGGGGTTGCTACTTATCCATTACTCAGATTATCACGAGAGGTTGTTGGTCTTGATTTATCTCCGGTAATGATCAAAACTGCGAATTCGTTGTTAACCCAAAGAATGTCAGAGATGGGAATTGCAGCCGATTCGGGTAGAGTCAAGTTCAAAGTAGGGCTGGTTGAAGCGTTCCTAAACGAGGAACCGCGCGAGGTTGAAAATGGATCTGTGAACTTGATTACGGCGGCACAATGCCTCCATTGGTTCAAAGATTTCAAAGGATTTTTCGATCTGTGTGCCCAACTTTTGACCAAAGATGGTGTGTTGGCATATTGGTATTATGTAGATCCCTTAATCACTGATTTTACAGGTTCAAGAGATGCAGACAGGAAACAGATTCTTGAAAAAGCAAGGCGCATATATAGCAAGTATGTATACGACGATCCAAACTTGATGGGCCCACATTGGGAGCAACCGGGTAGAGAGACCCTCAAGGAGTTTTATAAAGAGCCCAACAGCCATATTCCATCCGAATTATATGAGGATATTACGGTGAACAATTTTAGGCCGGATATTCACGGAAATGTGAAAAATAATCTTGACTTGAAAAAAGAAAATGCGAGTCTTTCGGAGTTCTTCGAGTATATCCGGACCTACAGTGGACTTCACACCTACGACTTGAAGACGGGAAAAAAGGACGAGTTCATTGAGGAGTTTACAAGCGAACTTGAGAGAGAATGTGGGTGGAACAGAGACACGACAAGGATTGATCTTGTGTATAATACGGGGTATACTTTTTTGAGAAGAAAATAGCGAGAAAGTAGCGAGAGTTGAGCGAAGCCAACTCGAGTAAAGTGCTAATAATTCACACTTAAGATAAGAATGTTTTGTAGAGTTGTAGTTCAGTACTCACGTCAGATTTACCAACTACATGTAGTGTCAATTCTTAGGTTCTATTCACTTATTGTGTACTCTCTAGGTAACTGTAAGTATTAGCCATTGGAGCACGGCTCATAGACTCTTCCAGGATGGCCGAAAAATAGCGAGAAAATAGCGGGAAATTAACGAGAGAAGCAGCGAGTGTAATGAAATATGAGAAAACAGGAAGTAGGAGCGTCAATTCACTTAGCAACATCACGTATTGATGAGAAATCATAATCTCTGTACAAATTTCTTTTCTGGTGACGGGTCTTCATTTTTCCGCACTCTATATTTCCGCGAGAAAATTTCGCAGCCATTATTCGGAACGTTCGTTGCCTATTCGCCCCGTTCGTTGCCTATTCGCTCCGCTTTGTTGCCTTCACCACGATTGGAATCATCCCGCCAGTCGGAATTGTAAACTTACGATGACCAATGGCTGTGATCAATCCACGGATCGTCCCCGCGTGTGATGTAATCGATATGACTTCCGAATCGTCGGTCTCGAAAATACGTTGCAATACTCCGTTAATACGTAAAAACTGTTGATTCAACTCCTCTCTTTTGACACCATAGTGTTGAGCTAGCTCATCATTCTCGGTAAAGGAGTCTTCAAAGTTGACAAACGGATATTTGGAACCAATGACAGAGCGTGCTGATCTTTGATGACAAAGATGCACACCAATAGTCTCACGCAAATTCTCCAAAACAAGTGCTTGCGGAACTTTCGAAGTGGCCTCTATCCAAGTGTCCCGATATGTCTCTATTGATCTTGAAAGTGGCAGTAGATAAAAAGTTTGAGGAATCGGAGCTCCGTCCATCAATTGCTTTTTCCACGCAACTCCATTTTCAGAAGCCTGCTTCTTACCAATTTGAGTCAATTGAGCATCTGGACCCCACGTAATCTCACCATCAGTACCAATAAACCTCCATTTCGCCATCCAATCCTCTTTAGGATACTTTAAAGAGGCTATATTATGCCAACCTTCCCCATGACGGGCCAAAAAAAAAAGCTTATATACACTTCCGTCTTTAAGCAGATTTAAATCGTGTAATTTTTGCTTGAGTTCGAACCACGGTGCGGTCGCACCAAAGCCTTCGGAGATATAATTGAATTGCATGTCATTTGTATTGGGGTCCAGTTGGACGAAAAAGTCGTGTACCGGTTCAAATTTGTATTTATATGAATCGGCCGATTCGGCCACTTTGGCGTGGTAAATGTCGTCCTGGTCTAGGTCGGCATGTGCATCGACATGGTCTCGCGCGGTTGGAATAAGAAGTGACATTACTCTTAAGGAGAAAGAAGTGAGAAAGCAGTGAGAAGAAAGAAGACAGTGTAGAAAACGACTTGAGTCACCAGGAAAAGTACCGCGAATTCTCTCGGGAAGATTAAAGTAAGTGAACATTCCAGAAAAAGGCGCGGTGGGACGGCGAGAGAAATTCGCAGTACAGTATTTTCTACCGCGAATCCTCTGGAAATTTAAAGTAGTCAACAGAAAAAGTCGCCGTAGAGACTTGCTCGACAATTTTGTACCGCGAATCCTCTCGCCGTCCCACCGCGACTTTTCTGAAAATGGTTCGAATTCGCAACACCGATTTTTTCTCTCGTATCGCGACGTTTTAAAAAAGATAACCTTGATTTTCACAACAAAACTAACACACGAGAGATGACAGAGGAAGAACGGAAGCGCGCGTTGGAAGATGCGAGCGAGCACAATGGAACGAGCGAGACCTTGCCAGGTGGAGGCGAGGATCAAAACGTGGTGAAGAAGGTGAAGATAGAGTCGGAGCAGCCGGAGGAGATTGTGCCATCGGAGGAGACAGAGAGGCCGTCCGACCCAACGGAACCAATCGTACCCGCAGAACCCGCCGCCGAGATCAAAATGGAGCCGGTCGAAGGAATAGAAGACAAGGTGGGGGAGCCTGTGGAGGAGCGCGTGGAGCAGCGTGTGGAGCAGCGTGTGGAGCAGCCTTTGGCGGAGCAAACCGAAGTCAAAGTCGAAGAGACTGCAGATACCATTGTCGTTCCCCCCACAAAACCTCACCTCTTTTATACCCCTCTTAAAACTGGATTAGTTTATGACGTTCGAATGCGTTATCACGCCAAAATCTTCACCTCATACTATGAATATATCGACCCCCACCCGGAAGACCCACGTCGGATCTACCGGATCTACAAGAAACTTGCCGAGGCCGGGCTTATAGTCGATCCTTTATTAAGTGGATCAAATCAAATCGGTCCATTAATGGTGAAGATTCCGATTCGGGAAGCTACAAGCGAAGAGATTTTACAGGTTCATTCAAAAGATCACTTACAGTTCATTGAACTGACTGAAACAATGTCCCGTGACCGATTACTAGAAGAAACTGAAAAGGGGGATTCAATTTATGTTAATAATGATTCATTTATTCTGGCTAAATTGTCATGTGGAGGTACAATTGAAGCATGTAGAGCAGTTGTTGAAGGATGGGTGAAAAATTCATTAGCAATTGTGAGACCGCCGGGACATCATGCCGAACCGGATTCTCCCGGGGGCTTTTGCCTATTTAGTAATGTTGCAGTTGCAGCCAAAAATATCCTTAAAACTTACCCGGAACTGGTGCGTCGAATTGTAATTGTTGACTGGGATATTCATCATGGCAATGGTACTCAAAAGCTGTTTATAGACGATCCACGTGTTTTATATGTCCTGCTTCATCGATATGAGAATGGCCGGTTTTATCCAGGCACCAAATACGGCGGCTCGGAACAGGTTGGAACGGGCCCTGGTGAAGGGTACACTTTAAATATTCCATGGAGAAGCCCGGGAATGCATGATGGTGATTATATCTACGCTTTCGGCAAGGTTGTGATCCCGGTGATAGCCGAATTTGATCCAGATCTCGTGATTGTTAGCTCGGGATTCGATGCAGCAGATGGGGATATCATCGGAGGATGTCATGTTACACCCGCTGGGTATGGTACGATGACCCATATGCTTAAGCTGATGGCCAAGGGTAAGTTGGCCGTCATCTTGGAAGGTGGGTACAACTTGGACTCGATCAGTAAGAGTGCGTTGGGAGTGGCCAAGGTGCTTGTTGGGGAACCTCCGGAACATACGGTTGTAGAACAACCTCATGTGGACGCTGTAGAAGTGATTGACGAGGTGATCAAGACTCACTCAAAGTATTGGTCTTGTTTACGCTATGGAGTTCCTCAAACACTGTTTGATGATGCTTATGGTCATGTGGGAGAAGCGATCAAATTAAAGCCGATCTCGGACCCGATCAGAGCACTGCAATTCGACGAATTGGCACGTGAAGAGACCTTCATACTGATCCCAATCATTACTGGAACAGATCCAAAACAACCAATTTTCACAACTCAAGTACCGCATAACTTGGATGATATCATCATTGCTACAAACAATGTTTATGATGCCGAATCGGTTGTTGTCACGGTACACGACCCACCCGAAGTTTGGGCAAATTTAAATCCAATCAATGGTCAAATCGAAGCTGGTTCACTGGTAGTTTTGGAACATCCATTACTGCAAATCATTGAAAAAATTCGTGAAGAACACGTGAATAATGTTGGATATATTGATATTAATATACCTTCTTATGAATTAGCAGTTCCAGCTGGATCATCGGCACTTACCGCATTCGGCAACCCCCGCTTATCTCCGGCATCTACATCAAATACTTCCGCTTATAGCCCCACTATTTTTTCACAAGAATTATTACTTTACCTTTGGGATAATTATATCTCGTATTTCTCCAATTTGAAGAAACTTGTGTTTGTTGGATTTGGAGAGGCATATCATCTGATTGTTCATTTATATGGTAAGCGGCCGGCAAATGTGATCCGACTGTTGGTCAAGGGGACGGTTGTTTTCATTGGTCGGTCGAGCTTAAAGCCGTTGGTAAGTATGATGGATGAATCAATGGTTGATTGGTATTATCAAAATTCGGTTATTTTCACTTCAAATCGAAATCCTTGTTGGTCTGGATCGAATGGAATTGGTAGGAATGGCGGAGTTAGTACGGTGGTTTCGGCGTTAGCGCCTGCAGATAAGACCGGTGTTGCAGATTCAGATGATAAGAAACCAAGAAGAAAGTTTGGAAGGGTTTTGAAATCGGGCGGTGATGGGTTGTATGATGTGATTAATGAAAGGTTTGATGAGGGGATGGATTTTGTGTTGGATTCGATAGAGGAATAAATGGCGAGGGAGTTATAAATGGAGAACGATAGTGAGCCATTTAGAAAAGTGTATAGTACCGAAGATAACTCCGAATCAAAATGAAGAGAGATAGCGAGCCATTTAAAAAAGTAATAGTACCGAAGATAACTCCGAATCAAAATGAAGAGAGATAGCGAGCCATTTAAACAAGTAATAGTACCCCGAGATAACTCCGAACAAATGGAGAGCGATAGTTTTTGTCGCTAATTAAAAGTATATAGCACCGGAGATAACACCGGAGATAACGAAAATAAAATCTCTCTTGCTCGATATAAATGATAACATAGGAACAAGTAAAGTGGAACATGACTCGCTTACCATTATAAAACAGCTGCTAACACTACTTCATAGCACCAGTTTATAGCCGATGTTCGTCATTGTTCTTATTTGGGTGCAACTTTTTGCAGCCTATTGGTATGTATTGCGGTATGGATGTTTTTTTAAAATGAAGTATGTGCACAAAGAAAGCTCGCTATCGCTCGCTTTCTTTGGTCTCAAGCGAGGTCTACAGTTCTATTCGCTTTCTTCATGCTTATACAAAGACGCTCACTATTGCTCGCCTTTGCCGTACAGTCTATAAACTGGTCTACTCTAAGGCCCTGCCACAGTACATACTCTCCAAAGACCCTCAGTAATCATACATAACTTGGGAATCGCTTTGCAAACAGTCGTTCCATGTCATCCAAATCCGGTAACAGGATTTCGCTCGAACCGCTCACCCGCCTACCGCCATCATTAGCCGGAGACTTCAAGTGCAACGGCTTCTTTGGCTTTGGCGGGGTCTTTTTGACGGGCCTAGTCCCTTCTTTCGATAAACTAAGCGGCACTTTAGGAGGCATCAATACCTTCTTTTTCCCGAGATCACGAGGCGGGTTATTGATGGCGTCAATCTCTTCAGTGTCTACAATATCAGTATAATGGCCATAACCTTTAGCTGTCTTGGGCAAGTCACCTGACGCCGACATTAAATTTTGCATTCTCTTTTGAATTGAAAGTTTGGAGGGTACCGTTTCAACTTCAATTTGAGGCTCATCACGTGGCGTTGGTCTTAAGAATCGCTTAAGTGATCGCTTCGGCTTTAAATCGTTATTGGGCGTATGATGACTTGTGATCGATGTGATACTACCACCCGTACTGAGTTTACGTAAGCCGTTTTTAAGAGTATTTTTAAAGCTACCACCTGTATCTTGTCTTTGATGTGATTCTTCTTTTGAACGAAGAAATTCGAGGGTCGTGCTGTCACGTGGCGTGTCGCCGATTTGCAGCTGTAAGTCCGAAATTGAAGTGGAGGACTGACTATGTTGAAGGTGGATACTTTTAGGTCTTTCAGCTCTCTTTGCTAGTAATTTGGACGTATCAATTGATGCAAAAGGATCTGGTTTAGGTATATTTGGAGTCAGCTGCGCCGATACCGGTGCGGTATCGGCATGGTCGTGTGCCCGCAACGCACCTCCATTCGAACTGATTTGTGTGATACTAAATGGGATGAAATTGGGTACATGCACGCCCTTCATCAGTGCTAATTCTCCCAACAATTGAACCGCATTTGGTCTTCTCCTTGGATCTTCTCGAAGACAGCATTTGATCACGTGCTTCAACCGCGAAGAGAATATCAGTCCCGGCTTATCATTGAAGCGTAAGGTTTGCAGGCAGTTTAAGATTTCACGCTCCAAGTCGTGGATACTCGCGTGACCAGGCCGTTCAAACGGCGTTACGTAATAACAGAGCTTATATAATAAAATCCCCAAGGCCCAGATGTCCAGCTTATCGTCGATGGGGTACCGTTTCAGTAGATCAATCATTTCAGGTGCCTTGTATTGTGGGGTTGTATGGCGCATTAAATCGTGTTGCACACGACTTTCCTCTTCGGGCGTCTGCGGCGGAGGTATATAGCCGACGGCGCTACCAAAGTCGCAAAGTTTAAAATTTCGATTCGAATCAATTAGTACATTTTCAATCTTCAAGTCACGGTGAATCAACGGTGGGTTCAAGTGGTGGCACGTGGCCACAGCAGTAGTTACGTTGAGCATGATCCCGAGGATCTCGTGCTCGGTCAACTTATTCGAGAGTCGTGAATTCATCAAATCGATAAGTCCGTTATTTTGACAGTATTCCATAAGTAGAAACACTTCGTAAGCACCCAGATTGGGTAGCGCGGCACGTGAAGCGTGCGAGTCGATATAACTAACAATGTACTTGTTACCTCTTAAGCGGCGCATGGCGTCGACTTCTTGTCGCAAGAGTGTCAATTCGGGCTTGTTGGGCACGGCGACATGTTTGAGACATGCGATTGTTTGGCCTTCGAATGGCGGGTCAATGTGACATGTGTAGACATGGGCAAATCCTCCCGATGAAAGGTACAGGATGATCGAGATCTTGTGAGAACCGACCTGAAGTTTCGTTCCGGGGACATATGAGTTTGGCGGTGGCGTGGGCATGACGGGGAGTGGCGGTGGTTGTGATGGAGGAGGTGTGATGTGGGTTTCGTGGCGGTGTTGATTGGTGAAAATTGAACGAAAAGTGAGAATGAAAACGAAAGTGGAGCGGAGCGATCAGTTGAGTGAAATAGCGAGAGAAAAGCGAAAGTTGAAGCGGAGCGACAACTTGAGAGAGAAATTAGCGAGAGAAAAAACAAAATAGCGAGGGAAAAACAAGTTGGCGACAGCTCGAGTGAAAGTGCGAAGGGAGAAAATGGAGAGATTTTTAATCATAAATACACGGAGCGATGCATACCGATTTAACATATAAATACACATAGACTGCTAAGCATACTGATGAATAAATTCGAGAAGGATGCAGAGGTATTGATAAGCAATGGAGTTGAGCCGAGCAACTCGAGTTAACAAAATAGCGAGAGAAAAATAATTACGGAGAAGTACCGCGACAATAGCGAGCAAGCCCGACATACACCGCGAGAATACCGGCTATATCAAAACCGACGCTTATTCAATACGCAGACAGTGGAACCCCAAAACTGGGCATACACTCACAGCCCATCGCACGTCAGAAACACCTCAACCGATCACCCTTTCTCTATCGTTGCTTCTATTTTTTACTTGGCGCCGATACGTGCCGATCTCATAACTGGTCGCAAGCTGCAAAGCGATAAAACAACGGCGATCGAATCATTGGTGCAGCTACGAGCCCGTGACTTCGGGTTTAACATTATACAACTCTGGCGTAGAAAAGGAATTAAGAAGTATGTAAATTTTGCAATCATTTAATAACACTACATGATGACTCAATTTACGCCCAGTATTAAAAACTCCCACGCTTGGTGATGTAAGCTTCAAGTACGGTGAAGAAACTCTACTTTCGCCGCTACAGTTGACTTAAAAGAAGTCCCAAAAGGTTTCTTGACGGCTGCTCTACATCTCCAATGACCCACCACTAGAGTCTCTATCAAAGGCAACATGGATGAATCCAGAATGTATACTCCACCTAACGAAAAGGGGACTCTTGTTAGAGTTTTTGGTATTGCCGAAATTATCGAATCCAAGTCCGAAAAGTATACAGCCGGTGAAAAGGTTGCCGGTTTCTTTGGTTGGTTCGATTATGCAATTCTTCCTGAACAAGATATCCTCAATAAAATCGACGAGTCCAAGGGTTTGGCTTTACCATTGTACTTATCTGTTCTCGGGTTGACCGGGTTGACTGCTTATGTTGGTTTGACCGAGATTGCCCACTTCAAGAAGGGTCAAACTCTTTTGGTTTCCGCTGCTTCCGGCGCCACTGGCTCAATGGTTGTTCAGATTGCGAAGCAGCTACAAGAGTTATTGGTATTTCTGGCTCGGATGAAAAATGTCGCTGGGTTGAGTCTTTGGGGGCCGATGTTTGTATCAACTATAAAGATTTAGATTTCAAAAAGAATTTAGATGAAGTCATCGGAACCGATTACGTTGATGTTTACTTTGACAATGTGGGTGGTCATATTTTATCTTTGGCTTTGACCAAGGTTAAAAAGTTCGGGCGTGTTGTTGCCTGTGGTGATATCAACGGTTATAATGATTCAGATGGGTTGTTTGTAACCTCTTGGATCGAAATCATCATGAGCAAGTTGAGTGTCCTAGGCTTTATTATCTTCGACCACACTTCAAAGTTTGATGAGGCTATCGCAGCCATTGTTGATGGTATTCTCAACGGTAAGATCAAAGCTGATGAAGCTTATCATGTTGTAGATGTTTCTTCTAAAGAAGTCCCAGTAGCTGAAGCTCCTTTGATCTGGAATCAAGTTTTTGGTTCTGATAAGCCAAATGGTAAACTACTTACCAAGGTTGCAAATCTTTCTTAGCTAGAGCGTTAGTGATTCCTTACGTTTTCTAAAATAATGACTTAACGAAAATTGGCAATTCCAGTATAGATAAACAGGAGAGGATAACATGGTTCTCAATTTACTAAGTAATATAGAGTTGCGGTTGCATATCTTGGTTACATTTGAATGCAAAAAAAAGCTCTCACTATTTTATTTTTTGTCACTTTTTGTCTGTTGCTTTTTACGTAATCTCTTACATAAGCACACCATCATATTTATTAAATTTTCAGGCCATCCCATCTCAACTCCACACATCAATGAAACTCTATTTCGAAGCTGAGAAGTTCATCGCACCTTCCAAAGCCCTGGGGAGCTTACAATCCCGTATCTTCAACGACAAGAAATTGACAAACTCGCCCAAACACATCTACGCCATCGTATATTCGACGCTCAAATATAAAGAACATATTCTTACAGTTATCAAAAAATCGAAAATTAAGACCGAATTAGCAAAGAAAAATGCTAAAAAACACAAACTTAGTGATGCCATGTTGATGTTGCTTGTGCACGACCTCCTTTTCTCTTCGAAAGGCAGAATCCAGCTGGGGAAACATCCGTTGAAAGATCTTTTTCTCCAGAATAAAACAAGACTTCAAGCCGAATTCACCAAACTTAAATTGAAATACAAAGTAAGGTCGGCTGCGGAATTGCCTACACAGGCCAATGATGATGAAACTCCCGTGCGGTGGTTTCGTGTAAATGTGATCAAACTGTCGCAAGAGCAAGTTTTCAAAGAGGACTTTTTTAAACAATTACATAATACAGATGATCTTGAAAAGGTCAAATCAGAAAAAGGGTCGATTTTTATCGATCCATATATTCCTCATTTATACGGAATTAACCCATTAGATAAACTTACACAAACAGAAGCCTACAAATTGGGACATGTTATCATTCAAGATCGTGCGCTGTGTTTTCCTGCACACATCCTCCACCAAGCTTCGAGCCATTTGGAGGTGATTGATGCCACAGCAGCACCTGGCAATAAAACCACGCATTCTGCGTCTTATCTACGCGAAAAGGCAGAAAAAAATGCCGTTGTTTATGCTTTTGAAAGAGATAGTAAACGGGTGCAAACCTTGAAACAAATGTGCGATAAGGCCACCAATAAGGAATCTCAAAACTTGATACAAATCACTCATTGTGATTTTACAAGGACAGACCCGCTTGACTTTGCCAACGTAACGGGCCTTATTGTCGATCCAAGTTGTAGTGGATCTGGTATTTTCGGCAGAGCGGTCGAAGATGCAGAAGAAGAACAAGAAAAAGAAGTTGATTTAGAAAGATTAGCTAAGCTTGCTTCTTTCCAATGTAAAATCGTCAAGCATGCAATGGACTTTTCCAACGCCAAAAGAATTGTTTATTCAACATGTCTGATCCATCCACAAGAAAATGAAAGAGTTGTTGTTGATTTATTAATGGATCCGGTTGTTAAAGAACAAGGCTGGAGATTAGAGACTCGGTCCAATGTTCTTTCGGAATGGCCTCGCCGTGGGTGGCCTGAGGAATTTTCCTCGTTAAGTAGCAAACCGGAAGAAAGAGATGCATTGGCCGGAGGATGTGTGCGTGCCGTTGCCAAAGAAGACGGTGGAATAGGCTTTTTTGCAGCTTGCTTTGTTCGAGATTAACCAACGTTAAAACGTCGCTTGTATTATTAAAAATAACCCGATTACGCAGCGCAATAGCTGCATTTTAACTTTAAATCCCGTTTACGCTGCGTAAACGGTGGATTTAGCACCACAAAGTCTATTAATAAAACCGTATAAATATTTATTGTCGATCTCTAAAAATCTCCACAGTGAATACGATAAAAAAATAAAAAATTCTACATAAAAAATTAAACACGGTGCACAAAACCACGGCATTACACAAAAAATATATGGCCAGCTTAAACTGCGCGGCATTACTCAGTCATATTCTTTATCTGTAGCCGTGAGGAATCATAGATTAGATTGGAGAGGAGCCGTTGGGTCGAGCGAACCATGTAGCTAATAAAGTAACTAATAAAATAACCCTTTCGTTGACTGTTTCCGTTTTGAATATGAATGTGGCGTCGCAGAGCTTCCAACGGTTTTTTGCTTGCTAGTGTGCCACACAAAATATCCAACGATCCGTACCGTTGAATTAGTGTGACCCTTGATAGTGTGTGACCCTTGATAGTGTGTATGAACTTCTCATACCTCAACGTTTTAGTGTGGAGAAACGTCTAAATAAACAAAGAATGTAGAAATTTGACGATCTTACGTTATCGCCAGTTTAGCCACTTCATCACTTTATCAAATGTATTAGCGTACCATTAGTACGTTTTGTGAAGTTCCATCAAGATAAGACCAAAACATTCGAGGTTACCTTTGCCAAAGGTGCATGTTCTAAAGTTTCCTATCTACAGGTGTGTGCATTAATATTTTCTAATCAAATTTCACTGATACGTTTTTATGCATGGACTGATCTGCATTATACCTAAAAAATAATTTGTAAAGAAATTCAGAGCCGTGCGATCGAATGGACATAAAAATTTTGACAGAAGATTTTTTCTGTCCCAGTAAATTCGGAAAAAGTGGAGATTTCAATTATGCAAATAAGTGACTGGGTGATGAAATTTCTTAGACGAGAGATAAAAGAAAAGGAACCATATAATTTCGAAAAGTCGAAGAAGCCAATAAAAGGCACATTCTTCAGTCATGTTGTTATAGAACTACATCTTGCATAACTACGGAGATCCACACTAAAATTTTAACTTATCGTTAGATTATTTTCTCGATGTGCCTTTGCAAGCTACGGCCATAATAATGCCTCTCAAATATTTCCATTTAGGGAACGATAAGCACAAACCCATTTTGCGGGCACCACTATTTGAAATAGCAACGACGGAGATTCCGCTATCTAATTGCTTTTTCGGCATTTTAATAATTACGTGGAGAGATGCAGATGTTATACGGGCTTTATTTAAAAAACAATATATTGATAAACCTAATAAGTCGTAGATATGTTCACTGGTGAAAATACAAACATAGCACAAAAAAATCAAGAGTTATCACCGGTAAAAATTGCGATAAATGCCATACAAAATAAAAAAAATATATTTAATTTCTTTTACATTGTTTGCAGATGATAGCAAAATTAAAAAATAATCTTAAAACACAAAGGCCTAATCCAAAGGGGAAATAAGGCGTAAATCTTCTATGGCAAAATATCGCCGGCGTCACCGCTAAAATGTTAACAATATTTTACAAGCATAACATGCTGGGCCTCTTTTTGAAGGCTTGTTGGCGTGCAGACCGGCAAAATGTATAAATTTAACAAAATTCGCAGCGAAATCATTTTAAGCCAACAAATATTTTCAGGTTAATATTTTCAGACAATTATGGAAAAGATTAAGTCTGTTTTGTCTGCAAAGTCGAGAGAAATCTCGCCTGAGGACAAGAGCTCCACTGAACTCGATCTCAACAACTTTGGTGAAAAGCACGATAACCTTGAATTGGTTGTTTCCAAATCTCAAGAATTCGACCCTATCACCTCGAACACTCATTTGGCTCAAGAAATTTTGGAAGATGAGTATGCTGCCATCATCGTTGAAGATGATTCTCCATACCCAGAAGTTAGAGCTTCTGTTCCTTCCACCGATGATCCGCTGATTCCTCAAAATACCATTAGAATGTGGGTTTTGGGTATGCTTTTGACCACCATTGGTTGTGGTATGAATATGTTGTTTTCATTTCATGCTCCTATTTTCAGTATGACTACTTATGTCACCTCTATCTTGGCTTGGCCAATGGGTAGATTCTGGGCTGCTTACTTTCCAAACTGGAAGATCTTTGGTATGGAACTTAACCCAGGTCCTTTTAACATCAAGGAACATACTCTTATCACAATCATGTCAAATGTTTCTTTCGGTGGTGGTACTGCTTACATGACCGATGTTTTGCTTGCTCAAAACAGATTTTATAAAAAAGATTTCGGTTGGGCGTTTGATCTTTTAGGTATTTGGTCCACTTCATGTATTGGTTTTGCCCTTGGTGGTCTTGCCAGAAGAGTCGTCGTTTACCCAGCTTCTGCCATCTGGCCTGCTAACTTGGTTACCACTACTTTCTTGACCAATATGCATATCAACGAAAACCATCCTGCCAATGGTTGGAAGATTTCTCGTTTAGCTTTCTTCGCTACCGTTTTTACTTGTTCTTTCTTTTACTATTTCTTCCCAGGTTACATCTTCCCAGCTTTATCCAACTTCTCATGGATCACCTGGATCAAGCCAAACAGTGTCATCGTCAACCAATTGTTTGGATCTTCAACTGGTTTAGCTTTATTCCCAAATATGATCGCTTTGGATTGGAATCAAGTCGCCGGTTATCTTGGTTCTCCATTGATTCCTCCTGCAGCTACCCTTGCCACTATTGGAAGTTCGATTGTCTTCGTTTTCTGGATTATCGTTCCAGCTATTCATTACTCAGGTACTTGGTATGCCAAATATTTGCCAATCTCGTCTACAGGTTCATTTGACAGATATGGTCAGCAATACAATGTTTCCAGAATTGTTAATGCCGACTTGTCGTTTAACAAGGAAGCTTATGAGAAGTATTCTCCTTTGTTCTTGTCGACAACTTTCGCAATGTCTTATGGTTTATCTTTCGCATCTATTTTGGCAACTCTTACGCACACTATGTTGTTCCATGGTAGAGAAATCATTACACAACTTAAGAATCAAGAAAAGCCAGATGTCCACATGAGATTGATGAAACAATATAAGGAAGTTCCAGACTGGTGGTATGCCATTGTGTTCCTTATTTTCTTCGGTATGTCTATTGCAACCGTCAGAGGTTGGAATACCGAAATGCCAGTTTGGACTTTAATTGTCGGTTTGATTATTGCAATTATCTTTTTGTTTCCTGTTGCTGTTATTTACGCAAGAACAAACATTGCTGTCGGTCTTAACGTCGTTACTGAGTTCCTTATTGGTTACTTGGTCCCAGGTAAGCCAATTGCTATGATGCTTTTCAAGACTTATGGTTACATTACCAACAGTCAAGCTGTTACTTTTGCTCAAGATATGAAGTTGGGTCATTACATGAAGATTGCTCCTCGTCTTATGTTTTCTGCACAATTCATTGCTACTATTTGGGGTTCTATTGTTCAAATTGCTGTTTTGAGATGGGCTTATGGCTCTATTGATGACTTGTGTTCCCCAACTCAAAAGGATCACTACACTTGTCCTAATGGTACTGTTTTCTTCAATGCTTCGATTATTTGGGGTGTTATTGGTCCACAAAGACAATTCTCTGCTGGTCAAATGTTCCATAGTTTGTTGTACTTTTTCATTCTTGGTGCCGCTATGCCATTAGTTTCTTGGTTGATCTTGAAGAAATGGCCAAACTCACCAATCAGATGGATGAACTGGCCTGTTTTCTTCTCGGGTACAGCTTTCATTCCTCCAGCAACCGCCTACAACTATGGTTCTTACTGTAGCATCGGTTTGTTCTTCGGATGGTTTGTTAAGAAGCGTTGGTTCCACTGGTGGTCCAAGTACAACTATTCCTTATCCGCTGGGATGGATATTGGTTTAGCTTGGTCTTTGTTGATTGTTTTCTTGGCTCTTCAATTGACCAGCACTAATTTCCCTAGCTGGTGGGGTAGCTCGGTTGTCAATGGTACTATGGATACCCAGAACACTGCCATCAGAGTTGTTTTACCCGAAGGTCAAGCTTTCGGTCCATCCAAATGGTAAACAATTTTAACCCAAATATAATCGTAATATCTATTTCTTGTATCTCAAATAAGAATATTCGCGTTGAATATATAGAGACTTTTAGAAGATTTTTAGTTTAATTTATTATTGTCCACATTTAATGACTTCAACAGTGTAGAGATGTTCTTTGATTATTTTTTCTGGATTTATCTTGGTGAGAAACATATCAGTGTTCTGGCGTGTAATTTGTCTTAATATTTTATAAAGAGAAACTGTCTTATAGTAATTTGCCTGAAAGGCTTTACTTCAAGATCGCTCACAAGACCCTGTAGATTCATGCTTTATTCGTACGAGTAAGAGAGTTTGGGTCTTTTCTTGGGTGCAAATATTAATGCTAAATATCATCTCAAATGTATTTTTTATGCAGTAAAAAATGTCTGCATAAAATGCTGCAAAGTAGCCAAATACGGCAAGTTAAATGTAAGAATTAAAAAAAAGTAATAAGGCAAAAAAAAAAATATTATTATAAACTAAGGGATACATAACCGAGATAATTCGGTTCCAATTGTCTCGGTTGATTTGCATATCAGAGATCTAAACATTGATTGCCTATGGAGCGTACGGAGATATGAGAATCATGCTTGATACTAATTACGGTAAGGTTATTTAGGAACACTAGTTATTTACTTTACGGAATGGTTGGTTTACTACACACTGTGGCAACGCCTTTCATGGCTCATTATCGTGAACCAGTAGCTGTGTCTGTTTCTTTGATGTGCCTTACAAGCTACGGCCAAAATAAAGCCGCTAGAACTTGGGAAATGATAGGCACAATATGTTTGTGAACCATAAATATCATAAACGCTTTGCATCGCACTTGCGATATCGAGTTACTAATTGAGAATTAGTGACAAATTACACGGGAATTTGCATACGACGCGGCTTAAAAGCTGTATAGCATGCTATCGTAACCAGGCTTTGAAGTTGAGTAGAAAAAATAAATAAATAAAATTCTTATGACACAAACCAGTTTTCTTAAAAAATAATAGATAATTTGTATGTAAAAGCCTTAATTTTAAAAAATAAAGAATTGCTTTTGATATAAAATAATTTTTAATTATCGTCGATAAAACTGATGCTAGTAAACTTAAAATCTTGCCAAAGCCCCCAAACCACAATTCAAAAGATAATAAACATCGCTATGGCAAAATAATACACAAAATAAGGAAAGGCCACTCGTCGGGCCGCCCGTTATCTGACCATCCGGGAAATGTATAAATATAAGACAATTTCCTCGCAATTTCAAGTCTTTCCTCCATCTCTAGTACTTTATAAGAAAAGACAAAATGGAAAAGATCAAGTCTATTTTGTCCACAAAGTCAAGAGAAATCTTGGCTGAGGACAAGAGCTCCACTGAACTCGATCTCAACAACTTTGGTGAAAAGCACGATAACCTTGAATTGGTTGTTTCCAAATCTCAAGAATTCGACCCTATCACCTCGAACACTCATTTGGCTCAAGAAATTTTGGAAGATGAGTATGCTGCCATCATCGTTGAAGATGATTCTCCATACCCAGAAGTTAGAGCTTCTGTTCCTTCCACCGATGATCCGCTGATTCCTCAAAATACCATTAGAATGTGGGTTTTGGGTATGATTTTGACCACCCTTGGTTGTGGTATGAATATGTTGTTTTCATTTCATGCTCCTGCTTTCAGTATGACTACTTATGTCACCTCTATCTTGGCTTGGCCAATGGGTAGATTCTGGGCTGCTTACTTTCCAAACTGGAAGATCTTTGGTATGGAACTTAACCCAGGTCCTTTCAACCTTAAGGAACACGCTCTTATCACAATCATGGCAAATGTCTCTTTCGGTGGTGGTTCTGCTTATATGACCGATGTTTTGATTGCTCAAAACAGATTTTATAATTCTGATTTCGGTTGGGGGTTCGATCTTGTCGGTATTTGGTCTACTCAATGTCTTGGTTTCGCCCTTGGTGGTCTTGCTAGAAGAGTTGTTGTTTACCCAGCTTCTGCCATCTGGCCTGCTAACTTGGTTACCACTACTTTCTTGACCAATATGCATATCAATGAAAACCATCCTGCTAACGGTTGGAAGGTTTCTCGTTTGTTGTTCTTCGCAACTGTCTTTACTTGCGGTTTCTTCTACTATTTCTTCCCAGGTTACATCTTCACCGCTTTATCTAACTTCTCGTGGATCACCTGGATCAAGCCAAACAGTGTCATCATCAACCAATTGTTTGGATCTCAAACCGGGTTAGGTTTATTCCCAAATATGATTGCATTCGATTGGAATCAAATCGCCGGTTATCTTGGTTCTCCATTGATTCCTCCTGCAGCTACCATTGCCACAATTGCTAGTTCGATTGTTCTCATTTTCTGGATTGTTGTTCCAGCTATTCATTACTCAGGTACTTGGTATTCCAAGTATTTGCCAATCTCGTCTTCAGGTTCATTTGACAGATATGGTAAGCAATACAATGTTTCCAGAATTGTTGATGCCAATTTGACCTTCAACAAGGAAGCTTATGAGAACTATTCTCCTTTGTTCTTGTCGACAACTTTCGCAATGTCTTATGGTTTATCTTTCGCATCTATTTTGGCAACCCTCGTCCACACTATTTTGTTCCATGGTAGAGAAATTATCGTCCAACTTAAATTGAAGGAAAAGCCAGATGTCCACATGAGATTGATGAAGGAATATAGGGAAGTTCCAGACTGGTGGTATGCCATTGTGTTCGTTATTTTCTTCGGTATGTCTATTGCAACCGTCAGAGCTTGGGAAACTGAAATGCCAGTTTGGGCTTTAATTGTTGCTTTGATTATTGCAATTGTCTTTTTGTTACCTGTTGCTGTTATTTACGCAAGAACAAACATTGCTGTCGGTCTTAACGTCGTTACTGAGTTCCTTATTGGTTACTTGGTCCCAGGTAAGCCAATTGCTATGATGCTTTTCAAGACTTATGGTTACATTACCAACAATCAAGCTGTTACTTTTGCTCAAGATATGAAGTTGGGTCATTACATGAAGATTGCTCCTCGTCTTATGTTTTCTGCCCAATTTATTGCTACTATTTGGGGTTCTCTTGTTCAAATTGCTGTTATGAGATGGGCTTACGGTTCTATTGATGACTTGTGTTCTCCAACTCAAAAGAGTCATTACACTTGTCCTAATGGTACTGTTTTCTTCAATGCTTCGATTATTTGGGGTGTTATTGGTCCACAAAGACAATTCTCTCCTGGTCAAATGTACAACAGTTTGTTGTACTTTTTCATTCTTGGTGCCGCTATGCCATTAATTTCTTGGTTGATCTTGAAGAAATGGCCAAACTCACCAATCAGATGGATGAACTGGCCTGTTTTCTTCTCGGGTGCCGGTTTCATTCCTCCAGCAACCGCCTACAACTATGGTTCTTACTGTACCATCGGTTTGTTCTTCGGATGGTTTGTTAAGAAGCGTTGGTTCCACTGGTGGACCAAGTACAACTATTCCTTATCCGCAGGGTTGGATATTGGTTTAGCTTGGTCTATGTTGATTCTTTTCTTGTGTCTTCAATTGACCAATGTCAATTTCCCTAACTGGTGGGGTAACTCCGTTGTCAATGGTACTATGGATACCCAGAACACTGCTGTCAGAGTTGTTTTACCTGAAGGTCAAGGTTTCGGTCCATCCAAATGGTAAACACTTTTAACCCAAATACAATCGTAATTTCTATTTCTTGTAATGCAAATACGAATATTCGCATCGAATATATAGAACTTTAACATAATTTTAATTTTTTAATTCCTCTTTATCCTTTAATTTTTATAGTCGGGAATATAGTATCAAAACAGTTTATATTGTGCAGGGGTTGATTAGATATTGAAGAATCATATTGAGAAGAGATTTATTGGTATGAGAAAAGATTAGATATGTTTGGGCCGTTAATTTCGGTGTTTCTTATAGCGTGCAGGTCATGTTATCAACGAACTGGTGATGAGCGAGATATTCAAGTTAATATTCGGCTTATAGAGGAATAGTACGTTGGAAGTCGCAATTCTTCTGCGTCAACACTAAGCAATTGCTAGACTTCATTGCATCGCCTTTGATTCTATTTTATGCGGCCAAGAGGTTTTCCTTTTCTTGAACACATGAGGTTTATTCTTCTGTCTTATGCGGCCAAGAAGTCTTTCTTTTCTTGACTACATGAGGTTCATACTTGTATCGTATGCGACGAGGTTTTTATTTTCTTGACTAAGTTTATTTTTGAATGCAAAATTTGCGTTGAGACGCATCTTTATTGTCTCGTTCATGCAGGACAAATGTCTGCGTTAGGTGTTGCAAGTAACCAAATGTAGTGATGGGCAGTGCTGAGTGTTGTCTGAACCGCAGTACGAATTGTTTAGAAGATCATGTAGCCGGTATAACTATACGATAAGAAGTGACGTCTCGGTTAATCTGGGATTCGCTGCATATCAGAGATCCCAACCACTGCTATTTGTGGTGGGTGCGGAGATCCGTAAAAAGAACCAAGTGTCTGTTTTGTCTCAACTTATGTGGAAAGTCCATGTCGCAGAATGTCGTGTTTTTTTTTGACAGAAACGAGAGATCAGTTCGTATTCGTTTTTTTTTTTTTTCAATCGTTCCGGTCGTTTAGCTGAATTTTTCACAACAAAGCGTATACGACGCGTCTGCGTATCACTTCAAATACCAAACGACAGAGACGGGCGCTGTGTATTCTCTGTAGTCAGCGCCACAGTGAGCTTCAACAATGTCAAGTCAGTGTCAGTGTAGCCGTCAGTACCTTTGCCCAGTCAGTACTTACTGCTCAGCGCTCACTCAGTGTCATTACCCACGCAATGTTACTGGCCACTCAGTGTCATTACCCACGCAGTGTCACTGGCCATTGAGTGCATACACGTCGTTCCCAAAATTTCTTTTTTCGTACCGAAAATTTTGCGCGCTGCATCCGAACCGCAATATCGATCAGATATATAAACTCGACAAATCCTCTCAATAACTTTTCCACCATCATCATGTCGAGTGTTTACAGTGAATACGTGTCGTTTGGCAACACGACATTTGCAGGTGTTTATGACAATATCAGCAAGTTAGACCATTTGAATGCGGTCGAAAAAGTATGGGCTTCGATCTACACCTACTTTAACAATGATATGTTTGCTACTGGGTTGATTTTCTTTGTTACACATGAAGTGATGTACTTTGGTAGATCATTACCATTCTATATCATGGACAGAATCCCATATTTCAGAAAGTACAAAATTCAAGACGATAAAGAACCGGCATTTACCGAACAGTGGGAATGCTTCAAGTCGATTTTGATGTCGCATTTCTTGGTGGAAATCGTTCCTATTTGGGGATTCCATCCGTTATGTGAAAAATTGGGAATTTCTTATGATGTTCCGTTCCCATCGATCGTGACCATGGCTTTACAAGTGATGATGTTTTTCGTTTTGGAAGACACATGGCACTACTGGCTTCATAGAGCTTTACACTATGGGGTCTTTTATAAATATATCCATAAACAACATCATAGGTACGCTGCTCCATTCGGGTTGGCTGCTGAATATGCACACCCGGTCGAGGTTGCTCTTTTGGGTGTTGGGACTGTGGGGATTCCAATTGTTTGGGTGTACTTTACTCAAAATTTGCATCTTTTCACCGTTTGCGTGTGGGTTAGTTTGAGATTATTCCAGGCTATCGACTCCCATTCTGGTTACGAATTCCCATGGTCATTACATCACTTTTTACCATTCTGGGCTGGCGCAGACCATCATGATTTACACCACCATTACTTTGTTGGTGGATACAGTTCTTCGTTCAGATGGTGGGATTACGTTTTGGACACCGAGGCGGGACCTGAGGCAAAGGCAAGTAGAGAACAAAGGATGAAGATTAAGGCAGAGAAGGTTCAAAAGAAGAATATCTAAGTACAATAAGCGATAGCTTATTATGAGAGAATAGAGTAGATCTGCGATGTCTCAGTAGATCGATTGTAGAAAGTCGAGTCTCACAATACCTAAAGATCCGTACCGCAGTACATAGTGCAATACATAGCCCATAATATAATATTTATTACTGATTTTCTAACCAATTCGAATACTCACTTCTCTTTTTCATCACGTCCAAATAATCAACTCTCAGAAGAAGTTCTTCGTAATCGTTAACTCCGATTCTCTCGATGATATCAATCGCATGTTTCATTTCGATCGGCTTTAAGAACTCGTGTTCGAGCGAGAGCTTCTCGTTGACCATTACGTCGTTCAAGATCCCATCTTCTGGAGTGGTATGCTTACCATTGATTGTATAAGCCAGTGTATTTTTGACCGAATAAAGCGAGGCAACTATAATGAACACTATGCCGTATAATGTTTCATGGATTATACTTTTACCGACCGATTTCAAGAGCTGATGACTCTCGTATGAAGAGTAGCCTGCGTGGATGAGAATCACCAGCCCAAGGGTGTATAATACTGCAGAATTCATAGTTATAATAGTAGTATTGAATGATATTGAATAATAATTTTTCGTTCGTTCTACCGCGTCCGACATTGTCGTTGTAGAAAATTTATCAACAAATTAGTGGGGAAAATAAATAAAGCGATAACGTATTGAGAGATTGAATATGTCGGTCGAAGAGAAAGCCGCAGTGCCATTGCCGGCGCTGGTTGGCGAGATGAATGTTCCGACTAGCATCAGATCATTGGATGCCAAGATAGTTCAGTACATTTATTCTGTTGTCAAATTGCAGGTGTTTATAGAAAGTTTGAAGAGGGTGATTGAGGAGGGAAGGGAAGGTGTTAAAATGGTTGATAAGACGAGGGAGATTGAGTCGGGATTAATTGAGAAGGGGAAGAAAACGGGACAGAAAACGGAACAAAGTCAAGAGGAGGCTGGAGATAATGAACACATCGACAAGGAGGATACTGGAGATAAGGAGGCGCCTGGAGATAAGGGACGCTCCGGAGATACCGGGGATAAGGGGACCGAATTATTTCCACACAAAACGGAAAACCGATTTGATAAACTCCCTCTTATCAACTACATGATTGCCCTATCCGGAAACCTCTTTAGTATCAATGAAAGTGCCTTCCAATCAAGACTTACCCTTTTATCCAATTTCAAACTTTTTAAGCCCTCTCAAATCAACATTTCCCACGTCGTTACTCACATTCCATACGACACCCAAGATACACTTTCCCCCCCACTCTTTGAACTTCCATCTGCTCTGATGGGTCAGAAATGTTGCAGAGCTTTACTTTCGCTATCTCAAAATTGCTTACAAGGCTATCAAAAAAGACTTGAACAAGCCAAGGTCGAAAAGGAAAAGTACGATTTGGTTCCGACAAACTATTATCAAACATTGACATCGATTATCAAGGATGAAGTATTCGACGTTAACTCCGATGTCGATTTGACCTTGCAAAACATGTACTTTTGTATCCCCCGAGACGAGGAACTTCTCAACAATGAGACGTTTGTAGAGGCCACATTGGTTGATATTGATATCAAAATGATGGTCACCATCATCAAGAAGCTTCTGCAAACACTATCCAAGTTGAAAATCGCAGTATCAAGGTTCAAAAACTTGAAAATAAACCCAAACCAAAAGTCCATACCGAATTTCAACTACTCGTTACACAAGATCTTCATTTTAACCTTACGACTCAACGACATTTATACGATTTTCCGTAGATTCGGAAGAAAAGTTTACTTGTCGAACCTTGAACACTTAACGGACCAGAAGTTTCTATTTCAAACGGGTAATCCGCAATACTTTAAGTCGCAGATCTTGTTCACAATGGAAGAAACTTTCAATACAACAAAAAAAAACGGGCCTTTGATTGCAACTTTGACGAGATTTATACGACAAACTGCGATTTTCGAAGTTTCAGTCAAGAATATCTTGGATTTCATCAACTTCATCAGCCAGTCATACTTGCTAATTGAAGCTTCGATACAGAGGTTTGAAGAGTTTAGTAATCAGTGGATCATTTCGGAGTTGAAGTTTAGAAAAGTGTACCAGTTGCCGAGGAAGAACTTGTTTGATATTTATCAGAGCGAGAGGGAGAGCGAGGTCAGTGAGGTGAGCGGGGTGAAAGAGACGAAGCAGGAGAGAGCGAAGCCAGGGGAGACAAAGCCAGGGGAGACAAAGCCAGGGGAGACAAAGCCAGGGGAGACAAAGCCAGGGGAGACAAAGCCAGGGGAGACAAAGCCAGAGGTCACAGCAAATGCAGAGGTCAACAGATCCACCACAAGGTCTCGGTCGTCGTCCACGTCGAGCGTACAAAGCAACGGGTCCATCACTTTGGGTAGAAAGAACTCTGTCAGTTCGCCCAAAAGAAACTCGGTCATTTTTTCGAGTCCAGATAAACCGGCTTCCCCATTGAGACCATCTGCACCTCCCCTAAACCGTCCCATTTCATCCCCTTTAAGTCGTCCCAACTCCACTCTTTTTCTCAACCCAAACCTCTCGTTGACAAATTTGGAAACAGGAAGTGGATCCACCGGAATTGCATCTCCCAATGGTAGACGTAGATCAAATTCAAACCCAATTCTGCTCGATACAGGTAGAGATAATGGGTTGAGGTCTCCATCCGGTTCAATCAAGAGATCTCCTTCACAGTCCAAAAAGAAAATTCAATCACCTTCTTCTTCAAACTCATCGTTGAGTTCAAATACACCTCCGTTGAGCAAGGTCCAGAAACAACTTTTGGCTGTTGCTGAAGAAGAAACAGAACAACCAAAGAAAAATGCAGCGTCGAGTGCAGCAGCAGCAGCACTTGTCAACAAGCAGTTGACGGCGAATCAGCGGTTCCAACAGCACGTACGCCAGGCAGCCAAATCGGGAAGCTTGATGACACAACAACAAGAACAGTTGACGTCGATATCCTTTGATCCAAATACTCCCTCGTTGTACGGGTTGAGAAAACCCGCTGAAGAGTCGCCCGTTCTACCCAAGGCAGCGCCCGTTCCATTTCCCAAGGCAGCGCCCCCTCTCAAAGCCGAAAAACCCGTCATTCTGCATAGAGATAGAGTCACTAGAAGAAATACAAGGCGCAATAGCGTGGCCAATAATCTCGACACGGAATCCTTCGAGTCGAACCTCACCTCCTCATCGAGCGAAACAATCAAAAAAGTCCGCTTCATTGGTGTTCCCGAATATACACCTTCTGAAGATGCTCCTTCCAATTATAGTTCTCGAATTCTTAATAGATTTGCAGTCTTCACCAAACCTCGGGCTCATCAAAAAGTGTACAAAAAGAGAGACGAATTATTGGTACAAGAAGGACTTGAGTTTAAACATCAAGTACATACACATCCTGGAGTCACCCCGAGTGTCCCCGTGACACCACAATTGACAAGATCATTTCTGTCAAAGTTCAAAAATAAATTTGTATAGAATGTAGTTTTTTTTATATGCAGTCCGCGATGATATACATTTTTTTTCAATTAAAAAAAGTCAATTTTTAACAATTTTCAGTACAAACTCATCAACAATGACCAGTGAAATAAGAAAACGAAACAACGATGGGTACTCTGGACCCGCCAAAAGAAGACAAATGATCTTCCCACAAAGCACAAACCAAATCAAAGACGGAGTTAGTGAATGTTTCCATAAAATCACAACGTCTCTCTATGTATCACTCGCTCCAATCCATTTGACCAACCCAATCAATGGGATCAAGGCACAACATTTGGACCCTTTGGTGATGAACTACTTCCCCAAGGCCAAAGGAGTTGTTCTTGCGTACCTGAACATCAAATTGGATGACAATAATATAAGTGTTGATTCAGAAGGAAATACAATTTCAATTGCTAAAATCGAAGGTAATTCTCCATTGACTTTCATGTGGATCACCCTTGATTTGTTGATATGGAGACCTCAAATTGGCGATGAATTGGAAGGGTACATCTACATGCAAACCGCATCACATTTGGGGTTATTGATCCATGATACTTTCAACGCCTCAATTAAGAAATATAATATACCTACAGACTGGCAATTCATACCTAATCAAGAAGATGAAGAAGTGACAGATGAATCAAAATTCAAATCGTTTGGTTATTGGATCGACCAAAATGAGAATAAAGTAGAGGGTAAAATTAAATTTTCAGTCAAGGCTATTCATTCTGCAGGAAGGGTTGTTTCTGTAGAGGGTACATTGATAAAGCCTGGATTAGAGAAAGAATCACAGCCGGTTGAACGGAAATCAAAGCATATGAAGTTTGATGAAGTGGTGGAGGAGGCTCCGGTGCTGGAGGAGACTGTGGAATTACCTGCTTATACAAATGAAAGTGATGAAGATGGAGCTGTTTTAAATGAGGAATCAGATTCGGATTAACGAACGAGCGAACTCACGAACGAGCGAAGCGAGTGCGTGAGTGAGTGAGGAGTGAGTGAGTGAGTGAGGAGTGAGTGAGTGAGTGAGGAGTGAGTGAGTGAGTGCGTGAGTGCGTGAGGAGGGAGTGCCTGAGGAGGGAGTGCGTGAGTAGTATACAGTTTACCGGGTTATTAACTCCGGTTACATACAGTTTATTAACTCCGGTTATATACAATTTATTCTTTAACTTATATACAGTCTATTTCTTATCGTTAATCATCCGCCACAATGCGTCCTTGTCCTTGACACTTGGATGGTGGTACGTAGTACTGCGCCGCCCGTAGATGAGCCGGTACCACCACGTGTTTCTTGCCGGTTTCCAAGTGCTCAACCAACGCCGACGTGGGTGTCGATGGTCTCCAGTCATCATCGTCAACCTCTGCACCTTATCCAACTTCCTGAAGTTGAAAGCAGTGATGATGATGGCCTGAATGATCGAAACAACAACAACGGCCCCAAACCCATAGTTCAGCTCCTCTATATAATTCTTTAAATTCATCCCGTAAAATGCAGGAAGCAACGTAGCAACAGTGAATCCCAAGGTATACACCGTCAATTTCAACTCAAAAAGCATCATTGAATTTCTATTGGTATCCAACATGATATTAACGATCTCTTCTGTAGCCTTGATATCATTAATAAGGGCACCTGCTTGTTGAACAATCTCATCGGACTGGTTATAATAACTTTCAAGAATCATTTCAATCTCTTCAAAATCATGCTTTGTTGGTAGTGTCAAGTACATCCCCGCTAAATCTTCATCATTATCGAGTAAATCTTCTAAAACATCTCTAATAAGTAATGCTCTTTGATAAAAACTTTGTAAATTCTTCAGTCTTATAAGTAATTCTTGAAGTTTTCCTCTGTCCACTTGGTCTTCTAAATCAGATAAAATTGCCGAACAACTTGATTTAAGAGGTGTTAATTCTTCTTCTAAAAACCCCATCACATTGATAAGAATACTTTCCAAAGCTCGGAACTCGTAATATTGAGTATTTCCGGGTGGTTTAAGTTTCATTTCCAAATCATACATAAATAATCCCAACTTATTTGCAATCAGTGGGGTTGAAGTATCAAATACCATCACCAGATCTCGTCTAATGATTGCTTTTATATGAAGTAAATTAACAAGAATCGCATCACCTGACCTTACCATGATCAGTGGTACAACATCAATGGTTGAAGTATCGATTTTTCGTAAATCTCGTGGGAATAAATTATTTTGCTTTAAAAATTGCATCTTTGGATATTTCCGAGATACTTGAATCACATTTCCATTCGAATCAAATGTGGAGCATGATACAAATGAGTCACTTGGTGTCACGGGTACAACCTTAAGAATGCTCAGTTTTGGTTTATATTCAAAGTCATCATCGACCAAACTAGTGGGGAGCTTGAGCTTGTTAAGCTTGTTGAGAATGGCGCTGTTGCGTTTCTGTTGTGTCGATTGAAGACGATGAAAGATGAATGGAGTGTGGAGGGGTGTAAAGGGGATGCCCTCACGTGCACGTCGTATACATATCCTCGATAACCTCATTGTGTTGATGAATGAGATGATCAAATTGAATTTTTCGCTATCAGTGAGTCGAAAATTTCACTACAATCTACGAGCAAATTTACGAGGAAATTTCTGTTACATAGTGTACGTACTGTATGGATGGTGTAGTGTCTGTATGTCGTTCGGACCTAGTGTCGTTCGGACCTAGTGTCATTCGGAACTACTGTCGTTCGGAACTACTGTCGTTCGGACCTATTGTTTGTGCTCTTTGTGCTCCGCACAAGACCACAAGACTAATCAAAGAACTTTCTACTCTTAGAGATCCCAAACAACTCCAATCTAATAGCTGGCAACGCTTCTTCCGCCAATATCGTCAATCTTTCATTCAAAGTGTTGTCAACCTCGATCTTACCCGTCCCGTTGACAAGAACAACACCACCAGTCACATTCTTACCCAAAAAATCATTCTCGTCAACCTTAACAGTCACTGCAAAACCAGCCTTTTTTTCAAAGTTGGCGGCAGCTTCTTCTACAGCTTTTTGAACCAATTTCAAATCGGATTCTCTGGCCTTGACACTGACTTCTTTTTCCAATAAGGTCAACAATCCTTCCTCAATCAACCCAACTAAAACTTCACTATATTTGGCCTCATCCTTGGTGAGCTTGGCCAATTCAAGGGCAGTTTCTTTGAAAATTTGAGATAAAATCTCATCTTTGGTACCCAAAACTCTCAATCTGGTTTTGTTATCAATGGTAGACTTTGTAATTTGTTGAGACAATGAAGCCTTCTTCAACTTTTGCTCATAAACGGCGTCTATGGCGTTGGTTTGACTTCTAAGAATCGTTGTCTTTTCGATTTCATATTCTTCTTCCAGCTTCAATTTAATTTCCTTTGCTTTTTCTTCGGCTTCTTTCTTGATGAAAGCTTGCATTTTGCTGAGCTCACTTCTCACCTGAGTAGTTAGTATGTGTCATGTGATTGGGAAGGGATGGTACTTACTTGTTCATCGGATAATGACATGACGGATTGATTGGTTGTTATTGGAGTGGAATTTAATTTGAGATTGTTGATAAGAGACGAAAAAAATGAGTGAGAATTGAAATTAGTGAGAATTATTTTAGTGAGAATTGAGCGGAGCGATAATTCTCGCTAATTTTCTGGCACACTCACCAAGTAATCTCAGTAATCTACGAAGTAGATTACTGAGTGTACAGAAGACTACTGAGTGACGAGTAAGCAGGACCACCAAGTGAACTGAACACTTGTGTCTTCAACAGTTCTCTCGTTGTTCACTTTTCTCTCACTATTTAATGTCTGACATGTTTGACTGTTCTACACTAGAATCGAAGCACTCGAATTGTGGCTCTAATTCTCCCTATTTTCTCGCTCGCGTCTGCCCGAATCGGAGCACACTCGAAGTGGCTCCAAGTCTCGCTTCAAGCCTATTTTCTCGCTCGCGTCTGCCCGAATCGGAGCACACTCGAAGTGGCTCCAAGTCTCGCTTCAAGCCTATTTTCTACGCTACAAGTCTTACTATTTTTTTTACTGTGTATTCGACTTGTCGCTCCGCTCCAAGTCTCCCTATTTCTCACCATGTACTCGACTTGTCGCTTCGCTCCAAGTCTCGTCTCCCTAAAGGGTATCAAAAAAGTTTCTCGCCAATTCAACACCCAAAAACGTGGCCGCATTCGCAGGAAACGATCTTGCCAATGCTGGTCCAACACCAGGAAAAAATGCCTTAATTCCTCCCCTTTTATAAATATTCTTTGTAGTTTGAACAATCGATACATTTGTATGTGAACTTTGTTGAGTTGATTTAATTGTATCAATTGGAAATACACCAAGCCACATTGAAACCCCTGCAAATCCACCAGCTGTCATGATGGCTACAAGTGATAAATCTTTCCCTGGAGTCGATAATCTTTCTTTCAAATATTCATAAGTTGCAAAATAAAGAGCTGAACCAGGTCCATCTCTTGCTAAAGTAGCAGCAGATCCTTTAAAAATCGATCTCAAACCTCCTTTTTTATACATTTCTTTTACAACTGCACCCATCAGTGCATTTTTAGAACCTTCTTGAATTTGCATCATAACTTTTACTCGTTCAAAAGGTGCTGCAACAAGAGTGGTTGGAATTGCAGAAATAAATCCTGCAGTTGAAATATTTGCAATCGTAAATTGATCAAAAGTTTTTCCTGTATATTGACCAACCAATTTCTTACCAACATCATAACCCCAAAATGAAACAGCAAACATTGGAGTAACTCCAAGAAGTGGAGGTAAAACTCCTCTATAAAATCCCGGTAATCCATCCTTTACC
This sequence comes from Kodamaea sp. yHQL449, assembly GCA_030582715.1. NCBI lineage: Eukaryota > Fungi > Ascomycota > Pichiomycetes > Serinales > Debaryomycetaceae > Kodamaea > Kodamaea sp. yHQL449. The sequence continues at coordinate 425,584 of JAJMGT010000017.1, read as the reverse complement.
AAAGTTTGTTTGATACATTCTGCAGATGAATTATAAAGTCCTGTTTGTAAACGTACTTTAACTAAATCAAATGGGTGGCCTGTTAACACCGCACAAATCCCACCAAACCCACCAGCTCCAAACGATTTGAAGTTTTCAATGATTGTGCTTTCAACAGATTCTTCTTGAGTCATGTCTATAAGAATAAATAATAAATAATAAATAATAAATATGGGTAAATTATAGTAAATAATAGTGAAAAGAATTGATTTAAATATCTGGGGAATAGTGCGGAGCTGATCCGAGGAAGAAAAAAGTCAACCAATCACAAAATTGTTGATAATACGAGAGTGCGTGTTTAATAAGGGTATATGATTATATGCAAAGTTACTAAAGATGGTGGTGTATGTGCACCTGCATATACGCCCACCTTGACTGTGAAATTTTTCACTACCGAGGTGCGTGAGTGATATGGTGACGCGGAGTGATAGTGAAGTAGAGCCACCAGCGGAGTGATAGTGAGGTAGAGCCACCAGCGGAGTGATAGTGAGGTAGAGCCACCAGCGGAGTGATAGTGAGGTAAAAGCAGAAGCGCAGTTGATAGTGTAGAGACAGAGCAACCGAGCTGTCACTAGCGTATTCACTGTCACTCTGTCACTCTGAAACTCACACGGAACTCTGTAACCTGATCAGACTGATGACAATCTGACACAGTACGGTGACACAGCTGAACCTCTGACACAGTACGGTGACACAGCTGAACCTCTGACACAGTACGGTGACACAGCTGAACCTCTGACACAGTACGGTGACACAGCTGAACCTCTGACACAGTACGGTGACACAGCTGAACCTCTGACGCAGTACGGTGACACAGCTGAACCTCTGACACTCTGACGTACTGACTTTGACGTACTGACACTCTGAGACTGTCGCAGTCAGTCACTCAGTCACTCACACTCTGTAAGCTGTCACTGTCACACAGATGACACTATGACGCTGTAGCACTCACACACTGTAACAGCTGACACTCTGAGGTACTGTCATTCTGCACTCTGCACTCTGCGGAGCTGATACAGAGTGGTACAAAGCTGTCACTCTGTCACTCTGTCACTCTGTCACTCTGTCACTCTTACAGTCCCACACTCTCACTCCTCACACTCTCACTCCTCGCGCACTCACTCCTCACACTCTCACTCACTCACTCACTCACTCACTCACTCACTCACTCACTCACTCACTCACTCACTACGCTCGCTCGTTCGTTCGTTCGTGTGCTCGTTCGTTCGTTCGTGTGCTCGTTCGTTCGTGTGCTCGTTCGTTCGTGTGCTCGTCACAACACACAACTCAAATCTCTCAAATCAAAATCACTCCTTAAATCCCGCTTAAACCCCTCAAGTCCACCCTTAAACTCCCCCAAATAAATCTCTCTATAAATCTTCTTCATAAGCACCTGTAACTTCCCCTCAATATCAAGCAAATCATCAACCTCCATCTCTTCATCAATATTCAAAACAAGTATATAATTGATCAACAAGTTATTAAACTCTTCCGAACTCTTGATGAACTTAAAAATCGTCTCTAATAATTGATAAATTTGTACTATAAACGGTTTTTGAGATGACTTCCCAAGACTACTTTCATTAATCAACTTATTGTTGATGATTGAGTCGAGATAATTTTGATGTAATTTCGCCAATTCATCAAAAGTCAACTCATTCATCTTGTGATGCTTGACCGTTTCAATGTTTTTTTGAAACGACTTTACAAACCCGCTATTCAATGTGTTAAGTAACTGTAACAGTGGATTTTTAAACTCATCGCTCTTTAAATTGAACAAATTCGTTTCAAACAACTTCTCAATAATCAATTTTTCAAACAGATGTTCAATAACATCAAAACATAAATATAAAAGCAATGAATTTAAAAATTTGATGAAATTGTTTCTTATCAAATTAATTGTATTGAAAGTTTTAATTATCCATACAATCTTGACATTACGAATACTTTTACTACCCCGAAGTCTTTTATACTTCTTTGAAATCTTTGTAAATTCCAGTTTCTTCAAGCTAATCGATTCAATTGAATCATTAACTAATAAATACTGTAAATGTCTTAATCTCCAAAGAAAATTGAAGATTTTAAGATATTGAACCATTTGATTCTCAAAGATTGTGTTGATTGGTAAATCATTGATTCGATACTCAATTGTAAATACTTCCCATCCAATATTCCCATGGATTGGATCGAGGATTCTTGCGTCCAATCTAGAGGCATATCGGTTGTGCTTCAAGGAAGATTCATTAATCGATTCAATAAGCAATTTCGACAAATAATTGGACGAAATATTGAATGAAGATTCATTCAAAATTGAATTACCTTTAAAAATCACCAAATCTATAAAATCACTATTTTGAGTCAAATAAAACTTTTTAAAATTGACCAAATGTTGAAAGATCTCATTTTGAGGGCCTTGTATGATGAGTGTAAAGTAGCTGAGTAATTCTGAGTATTGCTCATCTATCAACTCGTTGATATTGTTCACACTCATTGATTTTAATCCTCCATTTCTAGCGAGAATACTCGAATATTTGTTTACATATTGATTAACCCATCGTAATTCCTTCGAAATTTTGGTTAAAAATATAATCATCTTACCAATTTGATAAATCTTATACGTTGTCAGTTTTCCACAAAAAAATGGCTGCAAATTGGGATTAAATTTGATTATTTGATTGAAATTGGTTTGATTTAAATCAAAATTTATAAAAAATTCATCTTCAATTTCTAAATTTACAACTTCTCCATTAACTATCCAATTTTCAATTATTTCAAAATATGGTATAACGATTTTTTTAAAAATTGAAATAGCCAATTCTTCAATTCTTAAATCTTTAAATTTTGTTAATTCATAGACTTTTAAAAGAAATTCATACCCATTATCAATCACATTATTTATCATTGAATAAATGATTCTTAATTTCAAGATCCAATCAAAAATCCGATTATAAACCCAGAGTAATGAGATGGGTTCTTTAATAAAAATCGTATTTATATGATTTACATAAAGGTTTAAATGATTTTCAACTTCAACAAGAAATGCAGTTTTAATTGAAGAATTAAGTTTACCTTTAAAATCTCGAATAAATTCTCCACATTTCTTATAAAGTAATCCACATTCTAAAATGTTAGCAAGTAATCCCAGATAACTATTGTTAAGATTTGAAGGTAAATTTATTTGATTTTCTGAATATTGAAGTAATTTAGAATCAAGTCCAAGTAAACTATATCCTATGTATGTTAAGATGGTGGTTTCGGGTGATTCATAATATGGTTGTATTAGTTGATCCATGGTCACATGGTCTTCTTTATATGGCAGGGAATGTAGAACAGAATTAAATGATTTGTTACTTAATCTGGAAGGTGCAAATCTAGGGGATGATTCTTGAGGTTCTTGAGATTCTTTTTGTACCGCATTGAAAAACGTCAAATAACTGTGGAGTTGCTCGGGTGACTTGACTTGTGACAACGTGTCCCAAACACGCTGGAACGCATTCCATTCGATGGTGTACCCGTTGCTAACAAAATATGATTTGTAATGGTTTATTAATTGGTTCAATTCATGTTGTTTTTGTTGTGCCGATTTGTTATTTGATGATGAGATTAGATTATTGACGAGATCATAAACAATGCTCTGTATGAACTCCTCGCCGAACTCGGCGGGCACAAGCGACTTTGCTAGCCGCGTGGCATACACCTTGATCACTTGGGTTCTATCGAGTGACATGTTGTTGTTGTAGTACGCGACGCGTGTAGAAGTTGAAGAGAGAAAATAAAGAAATGAAAACAGAGAATAGTGAGAAAGTTCAAGTGAGAAATAGTGAGAAAGTTCAAGTGAGAAATAGTGAGAAAGTTCAAGTGAGAAATAGTGAGAAAGTTCAAGTGAGAAATAGTGAGAAAGTTCAAGTGAGAAATAGTGAGAAAGTTCAAGTGAGAAATAGTGAGAAAGTTCAAGTGAGAAATTAGTGAGGAATGGTGAATTGCAGTGCGAGAATTAGTGAGAAAGACAAAGTAGGGGCGAGAGTTGAGAATTAGTGAGAAAGACAAAGTAGGGGCGAGAGTTGAGAATTAGTGAGAAAGACAAAGTAGGGGCGAGAATTGAGAATTACTGAGAAAAGAGAAGTAGGAGTTGCGAAAAGATAAATCACAGAGAAATAGTGAGGAAGCAATAGTGTAGTAGTAGTCATGCGAATGAGTGAGAAATGAGAAGCGGACACTCGGATGTCATAATTGACATCTTGGTGTCATCTGGGTGTTGCAGAAGCTTGGGTATCCGTGATACCTTCCGCTAATCACCCAGCTCAGACGTACGATACGGTGTAAATATCAGAACATCACATATCATTTCTAAAACCTCCACTCCCAGTTCCTTCACCTCGAGTCATCTCGACATATCACCAAACAGCCTCTACTCAACTCATCTCGACATATCACCACACAGCCTCTACTCAACTCATCTCGACATATCACCACACAGCCTCTACTCAACTCATCTCGACATATCACCACACAGCCTCTACTCAACTCATCTCGACATATCACCACACAGCCTCTACTCAACTCATCTCGAGTTTCGCTACCGCTCAACTCGATTCTCCAAAATCTCCTCAACTCGAGAATTACCCCTCTCTCTCGACCGATACCTCCGAAAAATTTTCCTACAATTTACAATATATAAGGAGCGGAAAAGAATATAAATTATTGTCACTAAAAACTACTAATAAACTTCAACACCAGATGAAACACCAACTGGTTGAATAACTGGGTCTCTAACATTCAAATTCAAATCTGAATCAGTCAAAGCCAATTGTTCATCTGTCCAAATATGTTGAACAGGCTTTGACTCAACCCCAACATCACATTTCCCACCAACTTTGGCCCAATCATTGATTCTTTTCAAGTTTAATTCGTTGAAAACAGAGTCAATTGCAGAAATCAATTGGTTGGCACTTTGTGGTCCATGACCTGGAGTAGGAGTGATTCTTAATCTTTCTTCGCCAATTGGAACGGTTGGAAAATTGATTGCTTGAACGTAAATTTGATGTTTATTAAGCAACAAATCAGATGCCTTTTTAGCATCAGCGGCATTACCAACAAGAACAGGAACAATATGTGAAGGATTTGGAATTACTGGTAACCCAATATTATTCAAATTATCCTTAACATATCTGGTGTTTTTTTGTTGAGCAATACGATCAGTCAAGGTCGATCTTTGATAACGAATCGAGGTTGAAGAACCAGCCATGATTGCTGGAGGTAATGAAGTGGTGAAAATAAATCCAGGAGCATATGATCTAAACCAATCAATTAATTTGGCCTTACCTGCAACATATCCACCAACAGTACCATAAGCTTTACCAAGAGTCCCAGTAATCATATCAACTCTATTCATAATAGTTTGATTTTTTGGCAGTGCAATCCCAGATTTAAGATGTTCTGAAAAATTCAAATGTTCTGCTACACCTGCTCCATGAGGTCCATACATTCCAACAGCATGAACTTCATCTAAAAAGGTAAGTGCACCATATTTTTCAGCCAAATCACAAATGGCTTCAATTGGAGAAATTGAACCACACATTGAATAAACAGATTCAAATGCAATCAATTTAGGAGTTGATTTTGGATATTGAGCCAATTGAGCTTCTAAATCACTCAAATCATTATGTTTAAAAACATGTTTTTTAGCTCTTGAATTCTTAATCCCAAGAATCATTGAAGCATGATTAAGAGCATCAGAAAAAATTACCAAATCTTTGATTTTTTGACCAAATAATGAAAGAATCGCATCATTAGCAACAAAACATGATGAAAAAACTAATGCAGCTTCATGTTTATGTAAAGCGGCCAATTCGGATTCCAATTTAATTGCATGAACATTATGACCAGCAATATTTCTAGTACCACCAGCACCAGAACCGTACTTTGACAAAACACGCTTCATTTCTTCAAGAGTTTGCTCGTGTTTACCCATTCCAAGATAATCATTCGAACACCAAACAGTCACTTTATCTTGCTCGGAAGTACGATGAGCAACTGGGAATTCTTGAGCCAAACGGTTGATGTTGTTAAAGTAACGGTATGACTTGTCCAGTCTCTTCTTATCCATTTCAGTCGATAAGAATCCGTTGAAGTCAAAGGCATTGTTTTCACTAGTCAAATCAAGTTCGGCTGCAGAGATCTTGTCAGCGTTGAGAGCATAACGAGAAGCGGCTGCAGAGGCTGCAACTGAGGCTGCAGCAGATGCTGCTGACTGAGAAGAAACTGCGGCGGCGGCAGTGGCATTGGCAGGTCTAGAAGCGCTCGAATATTCTCTTGAATGTTCCTTGGCTGTCAAGGCTGCACCCATAAATGGACACTGACGGGCTTGATTGGCCAATCCACCACTTTTTTGACTCAAATTACGCAATGCGCGTGCTGAAGATGACTTGACAAATGGACAAACATTCATGGAAACACGTGTAATAGATTCCATTTCGATAATATCTTTAAATATTTAGCTAAAGAAAAGAATGAAAAAAAATTGTTTAAATTTTCAATGTCTTCTTTTTTTTGCTCATTTGAAACTGTGAAATTTTGATTCGTCGGCGGAATTTTTCTCCACGCCGGAAGAGCGGAATTCAATAACCGGAAACGGAAAGATTTACAAATTTCAATAGAGATCGAACTACAACCTAAGATTATTTATGGATTGAGTGGAGATATATGTCAGCGATTGTGTGTCTATGTAGAGTAAATGGGGAAATTTATTGGAGAAATCTAGGCCGATCGTATGACTAATCGGGTCTAGCCGCTTTCGGTAAATTTGCGGCAGAAAATTACCCCAAAGAATAGACGAAAACGATCTTTTTGAAATGTGTAGAGGGGAATTTACGTGCGATTGCTAATTTGATGAGGGTTAACGGTTTGCGGGTCTGACTGTGATAGTGTAAATGTAGTGTAAATGTAGTGTGATAGTCATGAACGAGTGTGATTATCACAATGTACGGTTAAGTATACGTAGTATACCAAGTATGGTCACATAAACTAGATTTGTCTGTGAGTGTGACAGTGTCTCAAGCTTGAGTTGTTTGCTGTGCCATTCCCCTCGTGAGACATTGTTGGGTCGTCACTGAAATTGTCAATATTACGCATGATTCTACGAGCAATCAGTGGGTGTCACTATAGAGTTGTTCCTGCATCTATTGCTAAATAATCGTCCCATATTTGTCATGTTCCATCTCGGGTGACCGTATACAGGACACCAGTATCTCATATTGGAGTCAAAATTAGACTAGATTGCAACCTTTGGAATGACTTATTTACATTCCCGTATTGCTGGTGTTTGTGAAAAGTTACATCGTCTTATTGATTTCTTTGCGGAATGAATCTCTCGCATCCGTCTTACTTCGTTTCTTTTTTGCAATCTCTGGTGGTTGACATGACGGGGAATCAAAAAGAAATAAATATCTGTCGAGCCAATTAGAACTCAAACGAATCCAATCCGCCTGTAGCGACCCACTCGTAGCTATAACACATTGAGTACCTCATGTGGTGAAACCTAAAGGTGATACGTGACTAGCGTACCCAGTTCGACGCAATGCCCGAGCTGTATGACTCGTATTCGGCACAACCCCAGGCTACCGCATGCACGGATTAATTCAAAGTGTAGCACTTAAACGATAAACGAATTGTGGAGAGGTGTACCATTTGTCCTGTACGGTAACACTTGCCCTGGCTTGCAACCTTGACACGCAAATCATTCGACTCTTCTTAAACGTAATTATACATTGAGCTCCAGTACGTAAGTATCTGCCCTTCTTAGTTAGAAGTTATAGGGAACAACTTGCAAGAACCATTCCCAGTTATTAATCGGCTTTTATAATGAAACAGTTCTAACTGGTAATTCTTCTGTTAAAGGAAATTCTTCTGTTAAGGAGGAAGCCCGAAATCATACGAACGGTTAAACGGGGAACGGGAGGTCTTTTGTTCGAATAAGTAATTGTTGATCACAGTATATAATTTCTCTAGGGAATGTCTACTTTTTTTGGCCAGAGCCATGTCGAAACAAAAATGTTTGTTGATTGAAGGTTCGAGTAATCCTGTTACTCCACAAAGCTGTTATCCAATCGTCAATATCATAATTTTTGAAATTGCAATTTGACCTTTTCTGTGTATATTGGGGCAATCTATCCACTTGGGAGGTATTCTCTCGCCTCGCAAAAATGCAACGAGAGGTCAGTGTCTTTAAAATTTTCTAGCATCGGTGGATATTAGGGAAATTTACCTTACGGTTGTAGCTACAGTATTTGCATCTCCTACATTGGCCACAGGCGGTTCAACAAAACCTAAGCAGTGATGTACTTTCACAGATCACTGAAGGGATGCTAATATTCAGTACTAAAAGTATTCCTGATTGGCTTTTTCCATCATCTACGCTCGAATATTTTTCAATTGTATTTGCAGAATTTATTACTTGCTTCGGTTCAGGGTGGATATCATATTCCCACGATGTTTGGGACTGTTCTTGCATTCATCCCTTAGACTTCTGGTTAAAACTTGTTTATAAGGACTTCTAAAAAAGTAAAAATAATACTAGAGATCTCTTCCAATGTCAAATGTCGGTAATATTCATAGTTGGTGCCTTGGTCTTTGCTTTCAGTGCAAGCAGTTCGGTTAGTTAGATTTCACCAACGATTGGCGAATGGCTTTTCTTTTTGTTTGCTTGGTTTTTCATGCAAGCCTTATACCTACTTGACCATGACTTACACGGAGACTGTTACAAATTCGATGGCAGCTGCTTTTCAATTGTAAATCTTTGTTTTTTTTTGTTTTTTTTTTACATATTGTATTGTATTTCTATTCTATAGAGAATTTATTTGAAACCGAAACCTAAAATTCTTTTTGGATCAAAGACTCTGAATTATTTTTGTTATTCCAGTATCATTATACTTGAATTGGACAACATTAAGAGCTAAGTTGGGTTGTCTTTTTTTTATTATTTGATATATTTTGACCAATTTTTCGCAGCAATTGGTTTAACCTAAAGCGGTAATAATACAGATTTGTCTATTTTGACAGGATACCGAAAAGCATGCCAATATCTGGCTTTCTAGTGAAGAAGAGGATATAATGTATACTTTCTGAAACATTGAAGGTAGAGCTTATGAATTCGCTTAAGATTTAAAAGTAAATTCATCCGATATACATGTATATTTCCATCCTGTGTATAATCAGATTTATCAAGTCGTATACTCTTTCTATCAGTTATGGTAGATCAACTTCTTTCTCATTGAAAGGGGGTTGTGGGGTGACTAAACTGAGATGATAAACCCCCTCCTTGTCTTGAGAAAACTATGAGTAGATCAAGATATCCCTGAAATACGATATACAATACGATATATGTTGACCCGAAGCTTAGTACCACCACTCCAGGCAATAGAGGCGGAGCTGAATCGCCAATCGTGCAATCTGCCATTCCAGAAAGAGAAGACGAGACCGAAATTATTCAATCAGAAGATAGAAGTGTAGACAATAATGTAACAAATGTAACTATTAGTAGAATCACTATTTATTGAAAACTGCAAAAAGGAATATCTGAAATGTGTTTCTTGACCTCTACTTTTCCAATGATAAGTATCTTAGCGCTCAAGCTGAAGCTGCACGGCTATCTGACGATTGCTTGACTGAGTCATTGGAAATGAACCAGCAGGATTTGGCTGTAGAAGCAGGAATAACAGAAGCCAAGGTTGGGAGAACTTGAACGAAATGACACTTTATATTACCGTCAAAGGTTCAACCCAGTGCATTCATGATCCTAGTCAGTCAGACGAACAGTATCAAGCAATGGAGAGTCTCCCTCGGCTTTTATATTGACTTGGGTATCTCTCTGGATTTAAGATACACAAATTTCATGCTCTGAACGGAGGAAACCGACTAAAAAGAGAAGGAATATGAACGATCTAGCAACAGCAAAAAGACGTCTAAAAGCTACTGAAAACTTGCTATTGAGAATGCTAGGGGAGTGCGTCAGTCGAAACATTAAGTAGCGTAATTTTTTCGTTATCTCGTAGTGACTTGGCAATCTCACGTTGGTTACACGGCTACACTGTTACTTTGATCTATTATCTTCCTACTTCCGGAAAGTGGCGGCACCACATCAATGTCGAGGATGCACACTGCAGCAATCTCAGCCGACCAGTACTAAAGCGGCTCACTTTAAATTTGCTCGAAACCTTGGAGCTGTTTTGCATGATGAAGTGTTCGTCGTACAGAAGAAGAGGTATTCCGGCCGATCAATTCCGTGCTTATGTAATAAAGCTGGGTTCTGACTTCCTAGAATTAATATACTGTTAACGTTCTAGTGCAACTAAGGCATTATTAATATGTTTAGTGATCATGTTTGGGGACTAGTTCAGTGGTTATGTTTCTATTCTTAAAGATAAAAGAGAAGACCTGTATATTACTGACCAATGAAGAGGTTGCGATTTCTCGTGAATAAGCTTTGACTTTGAATCATGATGACTTTGAATCATTACATCACGCTTAAAATTTTTCTTCTAAAATTCGCCTTAAGATTTACGAGCTTACTCATGCGAGTATTAACCCATTTGGAAAACGCCCTTCGTAAATTGCTGAACCGGAACAAATAAAGACCCTACAGGACCGTTATAGCACCGGAATTGCTGATCGCACCCTAGAGGAGCATTATTTGTGAGGCTCAGCAGACTAATGCCGTGGCATAATTTTTTTTCTTGCGTGCTTATTAGAGATTAAAATTTACATGTAAATGAGTATGCATGATCCAGAAGAGAGAATGAACAACGGCGTTTGAAAGCGTTTTCGCAATCTTGAAAACTGTGGCGAATCGGAAAATATAGTCCGTATTCAAACCATTCTAATCGGATGCAAATCGATTATCGATCAGATTGGAAATAATTTGTAGATTCTGAATATGCAAATCGACTATCTATTTAGCGAGATAATCGGTAATATAGTACCGTAAGTTGTTATCTTTTGATTAAAGTCATTAACGGGGGGATTCAAAGTACCACAGGTTAAAAGACTGCTAGTGGTGATATCAGAATTTCATTAAGGTTCTCCTGCACACAGCACAATGAAGGCTTAAACGTTTGTGTCATTTTTGATAGGCCCATAATGCCGTGGAAAACTAGACTCGACGATAAAAACACGCACTGTAAAAAGAAAAGGGTTATCTGGAGAAGAATCAGGCTATCTTGCATACGGAATACTGATACGTACTCACCTTTACCTTCACGTGAACCCCACCCATCATGTTTTCCGCGGGGAATAATGAATCGCCTTATACAAGCAACCCCTTTATACCCTTATTAGGCTTAGTCTGATAGGCAGGCTTAAGTACTAAGCTCAAAGGTTGCATGTTGTGATTTACAGAATACGTCAGATAAAAAATGCCTTGCTGCCGCACCACTCAACTGTGGATTCCCTGCGTGCAAATCATAGGTAGCTTTTAGTCAGCACCCTTACTTGGTGGGTAATATTCGCTTATACATCATACAATCGTGATGCTTTCTCGAAACGCCTTCACCATTTAGACTTTATCGGTTATCGGTCCTAACAATGCCTTATCAGCGATGAGATTGGTGTCTCGAGAAGTTCCAAAAAAAAAGAAAAGAACGCCGTAAAAAATAAAACTGGTTCGGCACGATTTTTTTGCCTTTCCGAAATTGTATTATTGCAGCAAATAAGGCATTATCACGCCTGAAAAACTTCTGTTGTTTCTTTTTCCGCGAACTAAGTGTACTGACTTCCGTCCGAAAATTGATAGAGTTTTATTTCTTTTTAACACTCAACTTTGTTTTGTGCATCAATTAAATGTCTTTAATCGTTTTGAAACCATATTTTTTATGCACGGCTTTTGGAACATTTCTATTTTGTGTACGAAATCTATTCAACATACTTTTTAAAGTTATTTATCTTGAGAAAAACAGTTGGTTTGGTGTCCCTGATGCGGCCATTTCTTTTTCAGATGGCAATTTATGGCTTATCAAGGCCTATCAGTTTTATACGGCTCAATTGTGGATACTGTTTTGTATCTGTGTTGCATTTTAATTCGTATTTTATCATTGATTCGATATCTTAGTATATATATCGACCAAGTTTCCCTCCATATTTATATTTTTTATCTATCTATTCTCATCACTAATACTTATCATGAGTTCATTGGATGAAAAGCAAGTTCATGTGGACGCAACTCAAAAGCTGATTGATAATGTCGCTTCATTTTCGGGCGATGAATCTTACGATTTTGAAGACCCAAACAACTACTCTGCAGACTTTGTCGATGAATTCAACCCAAGAGGGTTGAGAGTTCCAACTGATGTTGAAGCTGCTTCTTTAAGAAGAATCTTGGGTAGATCTTCTTATGCTTCTTACCTTCTTTGTTTTGCTGAATTGGCTGAAAGAGCTTCATATTATGCTGTTCAAGGTATCTTGACAAATTTCATTCAAAGACCTTTACCAGTAGATTCTCCTCATGGTTGGGGTGCTCCAAAATCAGACAATGCTTCTGAAAATGCTGGTGCCTTGGGTCAAGGTTTACAAACCGCTTCTGCTTTGGGTCTTTTGTTGACTTTCTTTGCTTATGTTGTTCCTCTTTATGGTGGTTTCGTTGCTGATACCCGTATTGGTAAATTTAGAGCTATTTGGATCGGTGTTTTGGCTGGTTTAGTTTCTCATATTTTATTCGTTATTGCTGCTCTTCCAACAGTTATTAAGAGTGGTAAGGCTGCTTTGGCTCCAACCCTTTTGGCTATTTTGACTTTATCAATTGGTACTGGTTTCATCAAACCAAACTTGTTACCTCTTTTGATGGATCAATATCCTCATAAACAAGATATGGTCAAGGTTTTAAAATCTGGTGAAAAAGTTATTGTTGATCGTCAAAAAACTTTAGAAAGAATGACTTTGATTTTCTACTGGGCTATTAATATTGGTGCTTTCTTTCAAGTTGCTACTTCTTATTGTGAAAGAAGAATCGGTTTCTGGTTTGCATTCTTCATTCCAATTATTGTTTACTTGATGTTACCTATTCTTTTCATTTACTTGAAGCCAAGACTTGTCATGGACCATCCAAGAGGTTCTGTTCTTGAAAATACTTGGAAGATTTCATGTATCACTTTCAGTGGTGGTTTCATTTCAAGATGGAAAGCTGGTACTTTATGGGTTTGGGCTAGACCTTCTGAAATGTTGGCAAGAGGTAGAGAATTTTATAACCAAAAGAAGAAGACTCCAATCACTTGGGATGATCAATGGGTTTTGGATGTTAAACAAACCTTCAACTCATGTAAGATTTTCGTTTATTTCATTATTTTCAACTTGGCTGATGGTGGTATTGGTTCTATTCAAACCTCTCAAGCTGGTTCTATGGCTACAAAGGGTGTTCCAAATGATTTATTCAATAACTTTAACCCTTTGACCATTATTATCTTCATTCCTTTCTTGGATTACGGTCTTTATCCACTTTTAAGAAAGTATAAGATTGATTTTAAACCAGTTCAAAGAATTGTTGTTGGTTTTGTTTTGGCCGGTGCTTCTCAAGTTGCTGGTGCCGTTCTTCAACATAAGATTTATCAAACTTCTCCTTGTGGTAACCAAGCCACAAACTGTCCTGAAACTTCTCCAATCAATGCTTGGCAAGATGTTTCATTATATATCCTTTCTGCTGCTGGTGAATGTTTTGCTAACACCACTGCTTATGAATTGGCTTACACTCGTTCTCCTCCACACATGAAGGGTTTGGTCATGGCTTTGTTCTTGTTTATGTCTGCCTTGTCTGCTGCTCTTGGTGAAGCTCTTACCCCTGTCTTGATCGACCCTTACTTGGTCTGGCCATTTGCCGGTGTTGCAATTGCTACTTTTGTTGCTGCTGGTGTTTTCTGGATTCAATTTAGAAACTTGCATGTTGAAATGGAACAAGAACGTGTCTTTAGAGAAAATATGGAAAGACAAAAGAAAATCGAAGCTCAATCAGCTGCTGGTGGTCTTCAACCAGTTGTTTCTGGTCATGGTGCCATCGGAGATGACTACAACTTGGAAGCTGTTACTTCCATCAAGTCTGCTGTCGGAAGATAATCTTAAAATCTCTCCATATAAATATTTCAATTCTTGTTTAATTCTTCTTTTTGGGCTTTTTTCGCAGCCATTTAATGTATAGAATACTAATAAAAAAAGTATAAAGTGATTATCTTCGTAGTATCGTATAAAAATCGTTAACTTTACTACAAGTAAATTTCATTTTAATCATATAAAATACTACAAATTGCCTTTTAACCATCGATCAACGAAGCATTATAGTTAACTTGATTATAATCCCAATAAAAAGTTACGTTGGAAGGTTCATTTCCAATTTGACACTGTTGTGCATAGTTAACCTTACCAATCCTGTCATTAATATAGCTTTCATAGTCTTCCAATTTGCAAGAAAAGCCGGGCCCAGTGGAACATGATTCAATCGGAACAACCGCATCATTGACCAAATGTCTCACATAGGAAGAGCCTCCACAGTTATATTTTTCAGTGTAGATTCTAGCACCTTGAGGAACAATCTGTGAATGGACATATGGATTAGGAAATGGGATATGATCAGTTGGTAAAACAAAATTATCTCTCGGGGTAACTATTCCTAAGGCCGAATGGAAGATTTCAAGATCGGTGTCATGAGTAAAAGATAACCAGATTTTATTTTCAGCATTGGTATCTTTCAACAAGGTCAAAGAAGCATTGAGTAAAGTGGAGCCGATAACTTGACTATAATTGTTTCCCGGCCCGTTAGCATAGAAATTTGCCAAATCGGTACTATAGGAAGCCCTGATATATTCTTCATTGGTGAACAAATCACAGAATGGACTCGACCCTCGAACATTGATTTCAAACGCACACCAACCAAACAATTGGCTAACATCGCTAGTTGTCAAATCCAAACCCGGGTTTTGAGTTTGAAGTCGATCTAAAATATCATTTAAATATGAAGTGTTGTATGTCCCCTTTTCTTGTGAACCTCCATATTTTTGGTATGCATTACACCCGTCCCTTGGAGTCAACGAGTTGGCACCTTGTGACTTATCTTCTGAGATCACAACAAATTTATGAGTTGTTTCTGAAAATTCATCGCCGAGGAACCCCCTTGCAAATGATTCGCCTGTCTTGAAACATCTACCTGAATTCGAAGAGAAAACAGGTAGGATTGAACCCTTCTTATAAAGTGACCCATATTTAGCTCTGAAAGCTGCTCCATGCCTCAAAGCATCGGTTGTGCCCGAAAATAAGCCTTGTGAATTACCAGGAGTTGTTTCTTTTTCATAATAGTCTGGATTTGATACAAAATATGTATAATCATTTAAAAAGCTTAAATCTCCTTTAAAAGTCCCGCTATAAGCTTGGAACTTTTTGTAAATGGCTTCATAGACGTTTCCTGAAGAATTGGAAGGGTACCTTTCGCCATGACGAGAAAGCAATTGGACTTGTTCAATCGTACATTGTTCTGGAATCTGGGTCGAGACCCCATACCCCAGTCTTTGAACATATGGGGCAGAGCCACCTAAGAAGTTGATCACATTATATTGCTCGACAGCAGCTTGCTGTGGAGTGGCCAAGTTTTGGAAGACCGATTGGTCCGTTAAAAGAAGCCCATTATTGAGGAGTTTCGAAATAGCAACCATGTCGTTTATCAAGTGTTAAATGACCTGCATTCAATAAAGTCAATCAAATAAACTTGAAGGCTATACCTTTTTTTCGAATCCACGTGGTTAACTATTTAGTTACTACTGTATACATTTGGTTACGGGATTATTCACTAGTTATAAAAGTCTATCCAGCACTAGGCTTATACTTTGATATTATTGGAGGCCACTCGTGTCAAGAAGGGTTCGGCGGGAGTTTACTACAGGTTACTGGTCATAGCACAATACAGTACTTGCCAATGGCATTGCCGTGGCTGATGAACACAAGTATTCAATTTTTTATCACAAGTCTGAGTGCGAAATAATAAGCAGAGATAAATGGAAGCGGCGAGCACTAGAGAAACCTCGTCTTGCATTTGCAAGACTATCTTCTTCCATCAGATGTAGCTATAATAGACAATTAAATATTATCTGTGTCTGGTTAAGAATCAGCGGATGCATCGTTTACATTATCAGCTTCAATACAATGCGTGTTTTTAGCATCACATTGTATATTAACAATATAATGTTAGCAGATTTTTCATTGGTTTCGTCTTCGTTTTTACACTTGCATTTCTTGTTTGCAGGTTTCTTTTTACGATAACGTTTAATTTCCGTGTACCTAAAATCTTTTACGATCCTATCACATTCGCTAGGAATAGATCCATTCTTGACGTACTCAAGGTAGAAATATCTTAAGGCTTCACATATGATTTGAAAATTTTTACTTCCTTCAAAACGGCGCACGTAGTGCTTGATAAGATCTTCCTTGTTAACAATACCGATAAAATCAAAAAGTTCAGGCCCATGAGTTTGCTTAGTTTTTTCATATTCTGCTTGAATTCGTCAAAGGTAAATTTCTTTGAATTTTTGTATATTTTAATATAGCGTTTCGTCAAGATTGAATCAATATGGTAAATAATGACATCGTTTTTGCGTTCCTTAACAAAATTGTAAGCATTTTGTAAGAATTCATCTGCATTCATATATCCATCTACAACATCATTACTTTTACCTTGATTATCGAAATACATTTTAATAGTCACTGAAAACCTTTCGAACCACGCAAGACCATATTTACTTTCAAATAATGGAGGATTAAGTTGGTGTACCCTAAAATCACACTTGTCAATCCCAATATCATAGATTTGTTCAATACCGTCATATTTCTTGAATAATCTTCTGAAAAATAGATTCCATTCTGCAATGTCTTTTGGGTCTGCGGTTAGATCTGGAACCCGATCGAGAAGCCGTCCAATTTCACCAGCTTCGTGTGTACCAGCTTCCTCCGCATCCCGATGTTTCCTAATGATGATCCGCAAGGATTCAGAATTAGTCTCACTATGTTTCTTGACAAGATCCTAAAATTTTTCTTTATAGGCAGACATCAAAAAAATGAACTAACTGTTCAAAAGAGTCGTGTTTCACTGACGTTGTTGACTCTGTATCACGTTCGTCGACTTCAAATGAGTCATCTGTCTGCTCTTTTACGATATTTTCCTGATCATCAGCGTCTTTTGTTGGCTTATCGTTGGAAGCCTCCGAAGCCGTAGAAACTACACCAGGCAAGGAGCTGCTCACCTTTGGTGGCTCAAGGATTTTATCACTTTGGTTAGGAGACATCGACGCAGCAAACGTGTGTAGATTAAGATTAAATCTGGGTTCTAGCCTTCTCTATTTATACGATTCCAATCCATTTGTCTGGGCTCATTGGATAGGGGGTTACACGGCGTTCAGTCTTGTATGTCTCAGGTATTTATAGCAACATGACGATCATTCGAGGGGTAAAGCTATCTAGCTTGCATATATGTTAATCGAATCTATTTCGTCTAGGTCCTGAATGTTTCATATTATCTCCTTTCTCGACTGTGTCAATCAATATTATTTCAGTAAACTATGTACAGGATTTCGACTTATATACAGGTAATTTATGTATGCATCATAGAGTTTTAATGCGTTGAAATGGCTGCAAAAACCTTTCTTATCAACGCTTTTGAAAGAGTCAGGTTTCAATCAGAGAAATGTTAGAGGATTGTTTCAGGTTCATAATACGCTCTATAAACAGATTACACAGGTAATTTTTTCAGAAAAAGCTCATATTTTTGCAAAAACTACTAATGTCTACAAGATGGTATGTTGGTCGTATGTTTATAGATAGATGATCGAGCACTCATAGTCGCACAAGAGACACTGCATCAGAACACAAGCTACCGGATTATCGAGATGAGCATACGTGGATTGTTATTACTTTCACAGACTGTAGTGAGCATTCTTACAAACTGTAGTGACTACTCTTGCAGATTGTAGTGTGTACTCTTACAGATCGAACTTGTACAATTCATTTAATTTTTATACACTACTTTCTCTTTTTACCATTCTTTTTAGCACTACTTTGATTTGATTTTCCCTTTTCGGAGGCACCTGGAAAAACCGTTTTCACTCTATTAACCGTGAAAACTCCAATCAAATCATTTGGTTTGACAGACTTGATGAATTCTCTTTCAATTGGCCAATCCAATTCGGTATCAGCCATACTTTCATCCACTTTTCTAGTAGTGAAATGAGTGATGATATCCTTGATAGCTTTACCTTTCTTACCATCACCAGGTTGGATTTTGATTTTATATTTGAACTTATTTAATGACATCCAAGGTGCGAATACTGGTACAACGTTTGTCACATTATCTCCAACCAGAGGTCTTTCAATAAATGAATCCAAGATCTTCAAATAATTGGTGATACTTGATTCATCTTCAGTGGTACTACCTTCATTAGCAAGATATTTTTGAAACTCTCTTTCTTCTTCTTTTTTACGTCTTTGAATAACAGAAGATTCTTGATATTTTTTCATTTCATTTTCCTTTTCAAGTTCAGCTTCTTGTTCTTTTTGCTTTTTAAGTTCTTCAACTTGTTTTAAAGTACCCAATGCATCCATTCTTAACCTTCTTTCTTCATCATCTTGATCTGCATACTTTGAAGCAATTTTCTTTAATTTCGATTTTTTACCTCTAACTTTTGGTCCTTTTTGTGAAGACTTTTCCTTTTCTTCAAGTTTAAGCTTCTTCATTGCTTCTTCAATAGGATCAATGAATTCAGGTTCAGATTCAGGGTCAGATCTTCCCAGTTCAGACTTTTCAAGGTCAGATTTTCCCGATTCAGACTTTTCAGGCTTTGATTGTTCAGATTCAGGTCCAGATCTCTCCAATTTACCATCTTTTCTCTCTTGCTCTTCCTTCTTTTGCTCCTCTTCAGCCTTTTTAAACCCCGCTTGAGCAATTGAATCATCCAAATCTTTCTTCTTATTATCCATAACAATCTTTAAACCATGCATTTCTTCTCTTGAAGTTCTAATTGCTTCATATTTCTTTGTAGTTTCTTCATCAACCAAATTATAAAATCCAAAACCCATATATAAAGGAATTGGAGGCATATATTCTTTTTTACTTTTAAAATTAAATTCACCAGGAGAAATTAAACTACCATCAAAATCTTTTTTTGAAATTAAAACTCCACGAATAAACCAAGGCGATGTAATTAATTTATTATTCCAAGCAGTTGATCCAGATAATGCATAAGCACCAGCTTGCATCATGGTTGCAGGTGGAGGACAATTTCCATCTTTAAAAGGATTTTTAATGAAAACTTTTAATGAACCTTCAACATCTGCTGAAACAAAATAATCATTATCATTAAAATGTCTATAATAAATCATATCAATTTGAGAATTATCTTTACCTGCTAAACATAAATAACCATCACTACTAACAAACCAATAGAATTTTTCAAACCAATATTTTGGTCTAATATGTTTTAAAGTATCATTTTCTTGTTTTAAATTTTTTACTAAATCTTGTTGAATTTTACGTTCTGCATTTTTAAGTGCCATTGCAGTGTTTTTCTCGACTTTTTCTTGCTTTGTGGTTGCAGTTTTCTTGTTGTCGAAGTAGAGGGCGGCGTTGGCGTATGGAGAGAGTGATAGGTCGATCCAGCATGAGAGTTTGGATGGGACTTGTTTGGCGGGTTTCTTGGTTGGTTTGGTTGGTTTGGTTCGTTTGGGAGTGTCTGAGTCCGAGTCTGAGTCTGAGTCTGAGTCGTAGTCCGAGTCCGAGTCTGAGTCCGAGTCTGAGTCCAAGTCTGAGTCCTCCGAATTAGACTCTTGCGATTCTTCGTCTACGTCCTTCAACAACACACAAATCTTATTCTCTTCCAACTTTAAAGGCAACTTCACACACCGCGCAACCTCATTCTTCCTCGACTGCTCCAACTCAATGTAACTCTCAATATTTGTCCAGTCCATTTGTTGATCAACCAAGGTCTGAACCATCTCTTGACAAAGAGAAACCAAATCAGCATAGAAAATGATCGAATCTCCCTTCTTTGAATTCAATTCTTGCTGAGCAACAAGCGATTGGATCTGTTTATCTCTTTCATCACGAGCATGATTCAATCTCTTTTGAGCTTGTTGCTTTTTCTGTTCAATTTTAAGTGCAAACTTTGTTGATTCCAAAGTTGAAAAGAATTTATCCAACGTTTGATTATATCCTACAACTTCAACGAATTTATAATCTTGAGGGTTTTGTTTGAAAGGCTTGAATGGGTGGAACTCATCATAAACAAACGATAAGTCCGAACCTTCTGTATAATTTGGATTCTTTTTACATACAATATACCCAGTCAAATGATTCTTTTGAGATAACAATTGGATATACTCATCTTCTGCCTTATCTAATGCTTCAGAAACTGGTTCAAGAGCTTCAAAGTCTAAGCAGCTTGCACTCGAGGTGATACCGCAGTCATTTAATGTTCTTTGAATCAAATCACTCGACAAATGACTGGCATTAACAAAGAGTAATTTATGGATTGAAAATACTTTATTCTTCTTTGTATTTTCCTTTTGCTTTAATTTAATTTGATGAATTGAAATCCAATTTCTAATCTCTTCGCAAGTATACGTCCGCTTGACATACTCTTTATTCTCTTTAAATAAACTATCATCAAACATCTTGTAAGTCTCATTGACTGCGTATCGATCATTGTCACCCTTGTCATTGACCATTCTTTGTAGCGATAAAATCTTGAAATCATGATCTAATAATAAGATGTTCCCTGCACTGAAGAATTCCAATACAAGATAAAACATACCATCGCTGAATTGTAACACCAAAACTCTATCATTTGCAACCTGTTTAATTGCTGATAATCGTCTTGTTTTAAGGTGTTTTCTCAATTTGGTCACAAAATTGGAAGGTGCATCGGCACTTGTTCTTTCAAACTCAGTAAGATGAACTTTATTCCCACAATCTAAAACTAACACTTTTTTAGAATCTGGAATCGAGAATTTCAACAAGTATTGGCGGGATGCATTCGAAACGTTGTAGATGTTCTGCAAGCGGTAGTTCAAGATGGTGGCTTCGAGCTCCGACGTTATGACCTGGAGGTCCAACGCAGTGATTCTTTGCTGTTTTTGTTAGTAGGGATTGTAATAGTGGTTACAATAGACATACTTTCATGGTGGTGAATTGAGTAGTGAAGTTAAAGTGTCGAAATTGCTTTGAAAAAGTGTTAGGGTAGTGTGCAGGAGAGTAGTGAGAGAAGAGCGAACAGAGCGAGAGACAGAGACAAGAGGAAACACTAGGAAGACAGAGACAAGCGATCGCGAGAGAAGAAAGAGACAAGGAAGAGGAAGGATAAGGGGTCACGAAAGAAGAGAGAGCCACTCCAGAGATATACCACTACCATCGGTCTACGTTTTTCTATACTTTTTGGGTATTCTATTTATTTCATTCGCGCACCTGGTAGCGCCATATACACCATATCTTCACTCATATCTCCACACCACATCTCCACTCATATCTCCACACCACATCTCCACTCATATCTCCACACCACATCTCCACTCATATCTGCACCCATATATACCCATACCACCATGTTCGAACTACAACCGTTGGTCGACCACATTCGAACCGGCAAGAAAATCACCTTTTTGAACGGTGCCGGTATCTCCACCAGCCTCGGAATCCCCGACTTTAGAAGCCCCAAAACCGGTCTTTATGCTAACTTGGCCAAATTAAATCTCCCCTATAGTGAGGCAGTATTTGATATAGAATACTTCAAAGAAAAACCAAAGGCCTTCTATACGTTGGCCTCACAGTTATACCCCGGAACTTTCTTCCCGAGCAAATACCATTTCTTCATCCGGCTTGTGCAGGAGAAAGACTTGCTCAAGAGATGCTATACACAAAACATCGATACTTTGGAAAGATTGGCGGGAGTTCAAGATCAATTTATAGTGGAGGCCCATGGATCATTTGCTGCAAATCATTGTATCGATTGTGGATGTGAAATGACAACCAAAGAGTTGAAAAAACAAATGTTGGACGAAGGGATTCCAACATGTTTAAAATGTAATGGGTATGTCAAGCCTGACATTGTGTTTTTTGGTGAAGGTTTACCAGAAAGATTTTTTGACATGTGGGATGATGATGTAAATGAAGTGGAGCTTGTAATTGTTGCTGGTACTTCGTTACAGGTGTACCCTTTTGCGGCATTGCCTGCCGAGGTTGGTAAGAAATCGCTCCGCGTGTTGGCTAACAATGAGTTGGTGGGTGACTTTAAGGCGAAGCCGAGGAAAAGTGATATAGTGTGCTTGGACGATTGCGACTCGTTTGCGGAGAAGGTGTGTGGGTTATTGGGATGGAGCGACGAGTTGGAAGCGTTGATGAAGAGGGAGAGGAAGTTGTTTGAGAGAAAGGAAGAGGAGGAGGCGGTGGAGGAGGCGGTGAAGGAGGCAGTGGAGGAGGCAATGAGAGAGGCGGTGGAAGAGGCGGTGACACAGACAGAACAGGGAGACGTCGCGGTGACACAGACAGAACAGGGAAACACAGAAGAGGTATCCAAGGACCTTTTGGAGGAGATTGCAAAGTTGACGATTTCAAACCCTTGAGCTTCAGATGTAGGAGGCGCATGTCGAGATCAAGTTGAGAGGCAGTTGATCATTCACAGCTGGCGATAGAGACGTATGGGGAGATATGTGCAATATATACTGACTCTGTAATCACTGTAGAATTTGAAAATAGCGACAAGTCGTTGTAGAATAATGAGAATGGCGAGAAACGAAATGGCGACTTACAAGTACATACACACAGTATCTATTCACACAGTATCTATTGACACACACACAGTATTGACACAGTATCTATTGACACACACACAGTATTGACACACACAGTATTGACACACACAGTATTGACACACACAGTATTGACACACACTGTATTGACACACACTGTATTGACACACAGTGATCCACTTCGTGAATCACTGCCTACCTCTTCCTATAAAGTCTATAAAAAAACCTCATATTCTCCAACTTCATCGAATAGTCAACCTTGTTGGTATCAACTCTATACCAGCAACTTTCACTTTGTTCGACAACTTCCCATGGCCCGTTGTTTTCACCTTGTTTACCACACAAAATCATATCGATCAAAAACTGGACCGGAAACCTCTTTGTACCGATGGTGATATGGGAATAAGAACCTGCACTCTCAGCAATGAGGAAAAGTGTTCCAGGAGCACATTTCCCATTCAAGTGCTGAAGAAAACGAATCGATTCAGCCTTTTTCTCACTAAACAATTCATTGGTGGTGAAAAGCATCGTTATCAATTTTTGGTTCTCTAAATCCATTTTATTAAGGTTCTCTATAGATAAAACATCCTTATTAATGAAGTTCGATTCGATTTTTTCAGGATTATATATCCAATTAGCTTTTATATACTTTGTAATATGCCCAACAACGGTTGACCAATCGGCGATATCAACTATATTCATAGTTAAACAAGACTTAGAAGTTGAATTATACTCCTTTAATCTGCAAAAAACAGACGCAAGACCAACCAATTCCGATGCGGCACCGGCACCAATACAAAGTGCATTGATTTCTTGGGTTGGATCCTTTAATAACGTTATGATTGGTTCTAATGAGGCAAATAATGATGAATAAGCCAATGAACGTGCAGGGGTCCATCTCGAAACATATGCAAATCTTTTGTCATCGGTGTCGAAAGCTGACAAATAATCTCTTTCATAAAGTTTTCCTTTAACTGTTTGAATATATTGTTGTAAATCTGGAGACCGAAGAATCCCTGCAAACGATATTTCAAAAAGATCGATGATCTTGGTTGGCTCTATTGAATTCTCCGAAGTAAAGGGAAGCGAGTCATTGACGTTTTCCGAAACTTGTCGTGGTGCTTTGGTCGACTCATTGGATACCTTTTTAGGCTGGTACTTTGCCAATCTTCCACTCATATCTACCCTTTTAACCCTAGTTATATATTTCCTTTTGCGGGTAAAGTCATCGTGCGGCTCATGATTTTTTTTGAGCGCTCCCAAAATTTCCATCTCAATTTGAAAAAGTATAAATAGACCTCAAATCGCCAAATTTTTAACTTTTTTTTTTTCTTTACAACATCAATCTGTGTTAGGGGTGACACCTCAGTAACGCATCGATTAAACTTTCGGGTTATCGGTGTGTATCTGTAGGGATCTTCCCTAGCAGATCGGCGCACGAGAAGCAAGTTTAATGTCTGTGTTTCTGGATCGGTTTTTCTATTAAGTCAAGCAATTGACGTTTTCATTGCTGTTATAAAGTTTGATTTATATGCTGGTCCTCCTTCGGGGGTTGAGCGGTATATATTGATTACAAGGTAATGTGGATTTTGGAGGCCTTTTTGGGGATACAGCGCAGCCTTCGGGTTATTTAACAGAGTAGCTCCGTCGACAGATTGTAGAGTGAGCGGGCCGGTCTTGAGCTTTCTTTTTGTGAAGAAGGGTGCCTTTGGGTGCTTTTTGGATCAATTTGATGAGCTCGGCCATATGGTTCGTAGCAACATATTCCTGGACTCTGCGAAGGTCATATTGGCCGCTGACGATTTGAGTAAAACCATGTTGCATACATATTGTAAATGAAGTGATCTATAGAGCACTGTGTAGTTGACAAGTATCTACTGAGTCTGGAAACTATGGTGGGAAGGTTTTCCCCTCGGACTATCGTACTAACCCAAGAGAAGTCTTCATGGACTATCGTATTAGAACAATCCTAGAGATGCTTCGACGACTATCGTACTAGAAAAACCTCTCTAGCGAGAGTGTTGATTGTTCGGTAGTTCTGTATCACCGCAGAACAAGTTATCGCGAGAGTGTTAGAGAGATTGTTCTGTAGTTCTGTATCACCGCAGAACAAGATCTCGCGAGACTGTTCTGTAGTTCTGTATCACAGCAGAACAACCTCTCTAGCGAGAGGTTGTTCGAGGCTGTTCTAGCGAGATTGTTTTCTCGCTATTTTTCTTTCATCGCGAACAACTTCTCTAACGAGAGGTTGTTCGTTCTTAATTTCTATTTTTCTTCCACTTCTACTCCGATAACACACCATGGAATCACGCAACGACTCCTTCACATCATTGGACGGACCATACATGGCATCCACCCGTCACTCCCGTGTGTACGGATCACGAACAAGTGTAGGGGCTCTTCCTAGCTTACCCGATCTACTGGTTGAAAAATCATTACCAAGCACACCTCAAGAATCACAAGTATCACTCGAATTACCAACAAAAGACCCCGAAATCGTCTCACTGGACAATGCATACGTCGAGTTTGATCTCAGCATACCCAAACGGCGAGATGGCCCCAGTGAAGACGTTGCATTTGAACGAATCATCAGCTCATCTAAACCAATAGTCGAGCAAACTCCTCCAGAACAACAGCAAACAACTCAAATACAACAAGAAGAAGATTTCTTTAGTTTAAACACTTCGAATTGGAAATCAATGAAAACAATCACCGAATTGGACTACTATGACGAGCGCGGAGAATTGGAATTTTCAGCGTTTGATTTACTTCGAAATAAACCTCAATCTCAAGGTTATACAAAGATTGATACCGAGGAACAAGTTGCAAAGTACTCTGAATTAGATAAACGAACAGACTTTCTTTTCCGGACCGCAAAGCAACAAGAAGAGGGCGACGAGTTTGATCTTGATGAGAATTTGGATTCGGTTGATACACTTTCCACTACAAAGAGTATGTTGACCGATAGTCAGAAATTCGCATATGTAGGCATTGTCAAGTTACTTTGTGTCGAGATGGCAACCAGTTTGGCTCAATTAAAAGCATGTTCATCGAATCGAATCGCCAAAACCTTAAGTCTTGGACAACGTAATTTTTCAAATTGGACTCAATATGTAACCACAAAACTATACGATCATATTGATATGACAAAGGATGAGAAGAAAATGATTGATAATTTAAGCTTGCACGGGTTGCAAGTTTGTGATTTGTCCAAAAGTTTGATTGAAATCGAACATAATAAAACTTCAAATCAAATGTCCCAACTTTACCCCGGATTCGATCTTCGTTGGGTTATAATTTGTGATTTATTACTTATATTACTTGGAGAAGGATATTTTGATGCACGATCTAATCTGTTATTAATTCAATTTGCAAATTCAATTGGGATTTCTCAATTAGAAATTTTACAATTTCAAAGAAGATTATTGGAAAGTTTAGAATTAGAAACTGGTGAAAAATCAATTGAAAATAAAGATGAATTACTTAATGATAAACAATTCATTGATAAACATATCAAGAAGAATAGAAATAAAAGAATGGCATATATTGGGTTGGCTACTGTTGGAGGATCATTGGCAATAGGACTTTCTGCTGGATTACTTGCACCAGTGATTGGGGCAGGTATAGCAGCAGGATTAACGACGGTGGGTATAACAGGAACTGGTGGGTTTCTTGCTGGTGTTGGAGGTAGTGCAATCATCACAACTGGGGGGATTTTTGCTGGGGCAAAAGTTGGTTCAAAAGCTGGTGCTAGAAGAACTGGGGATGTTCATAATTTCGAATTCAAACCTTTACATAATAATAAAAGACCTAATTTGATCATTACAGTTTCTGGTTGGATGAATGGTCAACTTGATGATGTTCGTTTACCATTTTCAACTACTGATCCAGTAATGGGAGATATGTTTTCATTACTTTGGGAACCTGAAATGTTACAATCAATGGGTCAAACAATTGGAATCTTGGCAACTGAAGCTTTAACAACTTCAATTCAACAAATCTTGGGTGCAACCATTTTAACTGCATTGATGTCTGCAATTCAATTACCAATGGCTCTAAGTAAATTATCATATCTTTTAGATAATCCATGGAATGTTTCTTTGGATAGAGCTTGGAAAGCTGGCTTAATATTGGCTGATACATTGATTGCTGGGAACATGGGAGTTAGACCAATCACATTGGTTGGGTTCTCTCTTGGTGCAAGACTTATTTATTCATGTCTTATTGAATTGGCTAAAAGAGGTGGTTATGGATTAATTGAAAATGTAATAATTTTAGGAACTCCAATCACTTTAAAAAAGGATCAAATGGTATTGGCAAGATCGGTTGTAAGTGGAAGATTTATTAATGGATTTTCTAAAAAAGATTGGATTTTAGGGTATTTATTTAGAGCTACAGGTGGAGGATTACTGTCGATTGCAGGACTTTCTCCAATCGAAGGAATTGATAGAATTGAAAATATTGATTGTACGGAATTGGTTGAAGGTCATATGTCTTATAGAAAGGCTATTCCAAAGATCCTTAAAATGGTTGATTGGCAAGTTTTAAGTGAAGAATTTGCAGAAATTGAAGAACCTGATCCAGAACAAGCTGAAAGACAACGTAAATTGATTCATGAATTCGATGAAGCACGTGCAAAGATGGAAGAAGAAATTAATCAAGATAAACCAAAGAAATGGAAAGATTGGTTAAAACCAAAGAAAAGAGATTGGTGGGATATTTATGAGAAGCAAAAATCTGAAGAAAAGCCAGTCGAAGAATATGAGCCAATATTCGACGTCAATGCGTTGGCCAACGAGATAAAGGATATCGAGGAGTTGGCGGAGCACACTGAAGAGCTTCCTGAGATTAGACAAACGGTTGAAACTCCTAAAGTTCTTAAAACTAATGAAGATATAGAGCCTATAGAATAATTGAATTTGCAACTGTTTTTTGGTAAGTATTTTTCGCAGATTTTTTTCGCAGCCTGAATCTCTCTTTTTTTTTTTTTTTACGCACTCTTATATCTCGGTGTAATTTTCAGTACAACGAGTTTGAAGAAATTTTTTTTTTTTTCACGAAATTTATTGACTCACCATTAACCATACAATAAAATGCCAACTATTCCTGTTGATAAGGCCGATCTTTACGAGCTCTTGGGAAAGACATACACCACCGAGGAATTCGACGAGTTATGTTTCGAATTCGGTCTTGAATTGGACGAAGATACCACCGACGAATGTGTTGGAGATGAAAGACCTCAATTAAAGATTGAAATCCCAGCCAATCGTTATGATATGTTATGTATTGAAGGTATTGCACAAGCATTAAATGAGTTTTTGGGTAGAAAAAACACACCAGCCTATACTTTAAAGCCTTCTAAACCAGAAGTTACTCTTACTATTAAACAAGAAACTACTCAAATCCGTCCTTATGCTGCTGCTGCAATCTTAAGAAATGTGACTTTTGATGAAAGACGTTATGCTTCTTTCATTGCACTTCAAGATAAGTTACATACCAATTTATGTCGTAACAGAACTTTGGTTGCAATTGGAACCCATGATTATGATACCTTAACTCCTCCATTTACTTATGAAGCTTTGAATCCAAAAGATATTAGTTTCATTCCATTGAATCAAAATATCGAATTAGATGGAAATAAATTGATGGAATTTTATGAAAAGGATAAAAATTTGGGTAAATATTTACCAATTATTCGTGAATCTTCAGTTTATCCTGTAATTTATGATTCAAATAGAACTGTTTGTTCATTACCACCAATCATTAATTCAAATCATTCAAAAATTAATTTGAATACAAAGAATGTTTTGATTGAAGTTACTGGTACTGATAGAACTAAAACAGAAATTGTTATCAATCAAATGGTTGCAATGTATGCTAGATATTGTAAAATTCCATTTGAAATTGAACCAGTTCAAATCATTAGTGAACATAATCAACAAACTCGTATTACTCCAAATATTGAACCAAGATTAACATATGCTGAAATCCCATATATTAATTCATGTGTTGGATTGAATTATGATGGTGAAAAATTATCTAAATTATTACGTAAAATGTCACTTGATGCAAGACAAAATAAATTAGATCAAAATTTACTTGATGTTTATATTCCAATCACAAGATCAGATGTTTTACATCAATGTGATGTCATGGAAGATGTTGCTATTTCATATGGTTATAATAATTTAAAAAAGACTAAACCAACTACTACTGAATCTCTTGTTGCATCTCCATTACCAATCAATAAAATATCTGATATTTTAAGATTGGCATCTGCTCAATCTGGATTTTTGGAAGTTTTACCATTGACACTTTGTTCTCATGATGAAAATTTCAAATTTTTAAAAGTAATTGATGATAATAAACTTGCTGTTAAATTGGAAAATCCAAAGACTGTTGAATATCAAGTTTGTAGAACTACTTTATTACCTGGATTATTGAAAACAATTAAAGAAAATAGAAAACATTCTTTACCAATCAAGGTTTTTGAAGCTGGTGATGTTGTTTTTAAAAATGAACAATTGGAAAGAAGAGCTTATAATCAAAGAAATTGGTCTGCAATTTATGCTGGTAAAACTTCAGGTTTTGAATTTGTTCAAGGTTTA
Organism: Kodamaea sp. yHQL449; assembly: GCA_030582715.1. Taxonomy (NCBI): domain Eukaryota; kingdom Fungi; phylum Ascomycota; class Pichiomycetes; order Serinales; family Debaryomycetaceae; genus Kodamaea; species Kodamaea sp. yHQL449. The sequence goes on along the minus strand of JAJMGT010000017.1, from coordinate 396,128 downwards.
TTAGGTAAAATTATGCAAACAATGAGAACTGAATGGTTACAAGATCCAAAAAAGCAAACTGGTAGAGGTTATTGGATTGAAGAAGATAAAGAAAATCCAACTTTTTTTGCTGGTAGAGGTGCTAAAGTTTTTTTCAGAGCTATTGAAGGTGGTGATGATCAATGTATTGGTGCAATTGGTGTTTTGCACCCAGAAGTTATGCAAAGTTTTGAGATTCCATATGCTGCTGCTTCTGTTGAGATTAATGCGGAAGTTTTTTTGTAGATAATGTACAGATAGAATAATGAAGCGAAGTGATCTACGAAGTAGATCACTGAGTGTAGGAGTGAATGGGATGAAGTGATCTACTTGTACAGATAGAATAACGAAGCGAAGTGATCTACGAAGTAGATCAATGAGTGTAGGAGAGAATGGGATGAAGTGATCTACGAAGTAGATCACTGAGTGTTTAGTATTCAGTATTCAGTGTTGAGAGCGCAGAGACAGAGACAGAGACGAAGCGAAGTGATCTACGAAGTAGATCACTGAGTGTTTAATATTCAGTATTCAGTGTTGAGAGTGCAGACACAGAGACAGAGACAGAGACAGAGACAGAGACAGAGACAGAGACAGAGACAGAGACAGAGACAGAGACAGAGACAGAGACAGAGACAGAGACAGAGACAGAGACAGACAGCACGTTATATGCTTCAATAATCTGACATGGCGCACTACGTCACAGAGTTTCAGTTGATCGGTCTGTCCTACTGACAAGCATACCATACTGAAACTTGCACCCACTGAGAAACGTGCGCTATACTGTAACGTGCACTGTGCTGAGATACCCTCAGAGACTTATCTACTAAGTGTGCACTTGTACGAAACTTCTCGCTCGTTGTTTTTGTATGGATTGTCTACTCACACAACTCACTATCGCTCGTTGTGTTCGTACCATTCGTACCACTCGTTTAATTTCCTTTTGAACCCACACGACTCGCACAAAAAATGGACAAAAAGTTAACACGGAACTAACACTTATACATCACAACTATAACAAAAATGAGTGGTAGATCACCTTCAAGACAATATGACCTGATCATGAAACTTTTACTTGTTGGCGATTCAGGCGTCGGCAAATCATGTCTTCTTTTAAGATTTGTTGAAGATAAATTTAACCCTTCATTTATTACAACAATTGGAATTGATTTTAAAATTAGAACAATTGATAGTAAAGGTAAAAGAATCAAATTACAAGTTTGGGATACAGCAGGTCAAGAAAGATTTAGAACAATTACAACCGCTTATTATAGAGGTGCAATGGGGATTGTTCTTATTTATGATGTTACCGATCTGAGAACTTTTGAAAATGTCGAAAATTGGTTTGAAACTGTTACTCAACATGCAAATGAAGATGCTCAAATCTTCCTTGTTGGGAATAAATGTGATGATGATGTGAATAGACAAGTATCAAAAGAACAAGGTCAAGAATTGGCATCTAAATTGAATATTCCATTTTTGGAAGCAAGTGCAAAGAGTAATGAAAATGTCGATTCAATTTTCTATGAATTAGCAGGAATTATTCAAGATAAACATGTTGATGATGTTCCAACTCAAGCTAATTCCTCGGGGATCAATGTGGCCCAAGGTGAATCCTCGGGTATTAAGAATAATTGTTGTTAGCCAGCGATTTATAAGAACTTGTGAGAACTTGAAGAGAACTTGAAGAGAACAAGTTTAAAAAAACAAGTAGTTAAGAGAACAAGTAGTTAAGAGAACAAGTAATTAAGAGAACAAATAATGTTAAGAGAACTCGTATATCCTTTATTTCTATCATTCAATGAATACACACCTGAAAAAATACTCTCATTTCTATTTAAACCTTCTTACCAAAGTAAACCCATTGATCTTCCAATGGCTTTTCTTCTAACTCTTCCCATACTTGTAATGAAGCCAATTCTTTTGCCAAATTTAATTCTTCATGTGCTTGTACAACGATTTCTTCGATTAATCCACCACCAATCTTGTTTTCAATGATTTCTGTGATTTCTTCTTCTTGAACAATCTTTAATCTATTTTTTGTTAAAGTTTCAACCGATTGTTTATAGATCGATTCGGGAGGAAATTTTGTGTCCAAAACTTTCAAAGTTCTCTTGTATAACTCGACCAAAGCAGGTCTTGGGTTTGGGTGTTGGTATAACCCGGTTAACCCGGTTGGGTAGCCAGTGGCAGCCTTGACAAGTACGGCTTCAGTTTGTTTTAAAACTCTTGTAAATCTCATGTTGGTTGATATCTCCAATTTTTGGTTGGTTAATTTTTTTTTTAAAAGATATTGGAAATATTTGGCGGTACACTACCTACATTATCTGCACTCCTCTATTTATTCTAATTATCTCCACCATCAACCACTTCAAAGTCACCTCCATTTATTCTAATTATAATCTACCAATCTCCATCAAAGTCACCTCCATTTATTCTAAATCTACCAATCTCCACCATCAAAACCACCTCCGTTATCAAAACCATCTCCATTATCATAGCCTTGGTCATATCCATTGTTGTAGCCGTTGTCGTAGCCTTGATCGTAGCCCTGTTGTTGTTCATGGTCGTCCCACCCATGTATAGCTTCCCCTAATAACATACCACCCAATAAACCACCACCAACACCCATTGCCATCTTACCCGCATTGCCCATTCCTGAAGGACGCTGCTGTTGAGCATATTGCTGAGGTGGTTGTTGAGCATATTGCTGCGCATACTGTTGAGGAGGTTGTTGATAGTAGCCACCTTGAGGACCGTAACCTCCTGGAGGTCCTTGTTGATAGCCCTGATATCCCTGACCGTAACCTCCTGGAGGTCCTTGTTGATATCCTTGGGGACCTTGTTGATATCCTTGTGGGGGATACCCAGAACCTCCTTGATACCTTTCAGAACCTCTTTGAGGAACCGCAGCAGCAGGTCTAGTCTTCTTTTCAGACTCGGAATATGATGGTGGAGGAGGTGCCAGTGGTCTTTGATGTTTTTCTCCAAAAGTGGTCCCTTTTGGAGCATCCCATTGTGATTTCTTGGTACTTAAATTAACGTAGAAAAAAGTGTTATATTTATCATCCCATTTGGCCAACCAGCCTTGAGGAACTTTGGGTGGGTTCTCTGGATTGCTCATGTTTGAGTTGATTGAATTTAAGATTTGGTTGTATTTTGTAGTGGCGAACAATATCGGTGATTAGCGAGAAAATGTACCTTAAAGGAGATTCGTTGGGAGATAATGTAGATTTCACGAAATCTCGCAATGGTTTAGCGAGAAAATGTGCGTTCTCACAGAATCGCGATAGCTGTAGAGAATGAATTTTTCTGCGAGTCTCGCAATGATTTACCGAGAAAGTCTTAACAGTGATAGTTTTATTATTGAGAGATGAAAACAAATACTATATAAAGAGATATAAAGCTTTAGACTAAGTCTAAGAATAATAAAAGTAGCCAGTGAGGTTGCAAAAGTTTTTTTTGATTTTTTTTTGGAGTCTTGATGTTTTCTGATTTTTTTGGGGGATTTTTAAGTTTGTGATGTAATGATGGTCCATATTCCGTGTAGATCCTCATTCTTTTGAAGTTCAAGGAACGTCTGGGTTTGGTTCAGACCAAGCTTTTTTGGTTCTGTATTTCTGGACCCTGTTCTTAACCTTCATTTTCTTGGTCTTGAACTTGAGCTTGCTAACCCAGATCCTTTGGTCAACACCTTCTATGAAGGCAACCCTGTTGAATCTAAATCTGTATCTGCGCATAACCCATGTGTGGCGGATATCTCTTCTCTCTGCGTCAAAGTTCAAGGTATAATTTTCTTTTTGTGCACAGAAATGTCCACTCAAAAAGTTCATGATATTATCATAAACAGTAGGCGAACGCAACTTGAACTTGTGAGGTGGTCGAGTGGTGGAAGCTTCTTCAGGCTTCTGATCGACTGAAACTTCACTGGTCTCAAATTCAGTAGATTGTTGCTCCTTTGGTACTGCAGATTCCAAAGAAATAACATCTTCTTCCTTGTGAGATAAGGTAAGGTCAGTATCTGATTGCAGAGAAGCAAAAGTGGCGAAGAATGATCCTGAGAGTTTTGATTTGTGGATACGACGAATGACAGAAGGGGTGGCGGAGTCACAAATGGTAATGTAGGATGAAGCATCTGATGAATGCAAAGATTCTGGTTCTGGTTCAATAGTAAAAACAGAGTGAGGACTCTTTCTAAACTTTATGATAAATGATCTAGCCTTGTTCTTAAAAGCAGCTCTTTTGCTACCGTTAATCTGGGCTGGATTTGGGTTCTCTTTCTTAATGTTTGGTTCAAAGAGTTTCTTCATTGAAACAAACTTTATTGATTTCAAGTGCATCCTGGAAAAAGAAATTGGTGAGGTTACTTTCGGAGTCTGTGATAAATGTTTATCTGGTCGGAAAGTAAGGAAGGAGATATAAATTCAACTTACATTCAAGAGATTTAATTTGAATATAAATTTTGAATGGCTGCGAAATCTCGTGGTTTACAATCGCATTTGTGGTTGAGAGGGGTATTATTTTGCAGCCAATTTGGCAGGTATAAAACTGTTTGAGAGGGAGACTTTTGCAACCAATTTTGCGCGTGGAAAATTGCATCTGTGGATTATTGGGGATGATGGAGGAGAACAATTTTTGCAGCCAAACGGAGATATGAAAGTGTACATATTATCTGAGAGGAGGTATAGGCGTTTTCAGTGAGTAGTGAGTAGTAAATGACTAGAAACAGGAGTGAATAGTGAGTAGTAAATGACTAGAAACAGGAGTGAATAGCGAGTGTGGAGTGTGTAGCGAGTAGCGAATGAGTAGTAAGTAGTGAATAATGACTATTGACTAGTGGCTAACCTTTGTTCCCAGAACTAGTGAGGCTCGTTCAGTATTCGCCCACTCGATTCTTTTTAAACCAAATTCAGCTGTAAAGTAGCCTTGATATTATAACAGAAAGTGGTCTCTGGTATTAGAGTTTCTTTAAAGTAGTCAACGGCGACCGTCGGGTTCTATCACATGCATTTACGATCACCATATCGGTCATGCACAATATACGCACGATTTCTTCGACCCGATTTGTGCACACAGCGTAGGAAATTGCATCCTGTGGTTTGGTTTTAGATTTTACAGCTGGGTTTCATTTTTAACGGCCTCCACAGGCCTTCTGATACAGGTTTGTCGAAGTTTAAAGGGTATCGCGGTAGTTGACGAGAAAATGTACGTTTTACTACATCTATGTGGCGTCCAAATTATTCGTGCATTTCTGCTAGGCACACTAACTACACATACTCACTACTTTTCACATACTCACTTCATATTATAATACTTCTCAGGTACTTTCTCGTTGCAGCACGCTGTACTAATTCTCAGGTACTTGCACTCACCTCTCACACTCTGGAACCTACTCACCACACTCCGGAAACACCTCTTCTAGAACTTGATCGAACAACTCAAAAATCAAATGTTCATTCAAATAATCATTCTGGATCATCCCAAAGAGTCGGAGTGTCGCATAATGGGTATTTGTACTACCAAAGATCTTTGAACAAGTTTCACTCATAAACATTTCCAACAATAATTTAGCTTCTTGTCTCGTATTTGACTGTTGAGCCAGTGTACGTAAGACCGGAGGATCTTTAAATTTCCCATTTGGAAAAAGAATCTGCCTAAGTCCTACAATAAGTTTCAATATTCTCTCTTCAGTCTCAACCAATAAATGGATCTGTTCACGAATTTTTCTTTCAATGGTGGTCCCAAACACTTGTTGTAAGATCACAATAAGTGCACGACCTCTTAACCAACTTTTGGTACTATTAAGTCTAAAAATTGATATCAATAAATCACAAATTGGCTTTACAAATAAAACTTTACTAGTACCAACTTGATCATATTGATTCAATTCTAATTGCATTTCAAGTGTATTTTCATCTTCAGATTTTTCATACCATCGATTTGAAATCCCATTATATAATTTATTTGCAACCAGTTCAATATTATTTCTTGAAGGTATATAAACATTCAAACCTTCTTCAAATGGTTGGTTTTTACGTAGATTGAAATTTTCAGATGATAAAAAAGATCTAAAGGCTTTATTATAGCAAATTTCGGGGATTTTAATCAATTCTTGAAGGTATTCTTCTAATGAAGCTTTACGTAACTCAACCAATTGACGTTGTTGGAATTTAAGAACAGTCATTGCATTCCGTTTGGGGAACTTAAGACCTCCAACAAGAAGTGGATACCTCGACCGAAGATACTCATGTAATTTGAAGAATTGACTAAATCTACGTGCAACAATCCAACCTGCAGATACTACACCATCAGTCAATTTTTGAACTTCAACAATATAAAGTGTGAACTCATGTCCATCTTCATTTCCTCCAATAAAGGATTGAATACTAACTCGTGATTTCCCATATAATGAATTATCATTTTCTTGTACTATATATTGTTGTTTTTGTAATTCTTTTGAATTAATTTCACGTTCAAGACTGATTTTTGATTTCTTTAATACTTTTAATTCGGTAATGTTATTTGTTAATTCTGCCTTCTTAATGAGTGGTTCAAGCATTTGTAATTGTTTCTTCATCTTTTCAATTTGTTTATTTAATGTATGAATATCTTCAGAAAGTGAAAGATTTCCTGGACCGGCCATGAAAAGTTGTGAATCTTCAAATCTAGTATCATTTTCTTCATCTGCTAATGCAGCAGATGCAATGTTTGCTATCGAATCACTATCTACAGAGTCGATATCTGAATCATCACTCATGTCATCAAAGAGTCGAGAATTTCTATTCAAATCTTCCAGTCCAAATAAACTCAGCGTTTCATAAGTAACTTCCAGTTTGATTGGATTTTGCATGATTTGACTGAATGCATTTTCAACCAATTTCAAGACTTGAGGATTGATATTGGACGATTCAAAGTCAACCTGTTTTACTGGTTGTTGGTCCGTTTTTAAATCAACAAAATTGGTGAGATCCGATTTCTTAAACAATTGGAAATCAACATCATTCATTTGTTGATAAACTTCCTTTTGTTTCTTAAATAAAAGTTTACGGATATCTTGTAAAAGAGTCCGGTCGTACTCTTTATTGATCAAACGTGAGATGAGATCATCCTGATCGATCAACAGGTCTCTATAACGCCTACAAATGCTTGTCATGTCCTCAACGTCGGAGAACTCGAGTGATAACTCCTCTTCATCCTCCAAAGGAGCCCTCAAATCATCAATCTCTCTCCAGAAACTAAGCAATTCAAGCCGTGATCTTTGAGCGAGAAATTCAGAAAATACTTTGGTATCATTGTTCAAGATATCTGCTAATTGAACGGTCTCCATTGTGGAGTTTTGTCCAATTGTTATCAATGTCTCATTGATGGTTTTTTTAAGCATGTTGAGTTTATAAATAGTCTTTATGTTTTCCTGATTCTTGAGTTGTACTTGTACATGTTTCTCTACTTGTTTCAATTCTTCTACACCCAACTCTTGAATCGATCCTACTAGTTGTTGTATATCACTACTTTCCGAAATCGTATACCTTGTGATATCAATCGACTTCAGATGCTGCTCCAAGGCAGCTATAAGCTGTTTGACCTGATCTCTATGCTTCAAATTATCTCCAATGAGCTTGACTATAAGCAAATTATAGAAATCCCCTTCACGAATCATCTCGAAAATACTCGTAAGAATAGTACATGATAAAATCTCTCCAATTAAACTGGTCGATAATTGACTCGAATTCTCATTTTTAGAAAGTAATTGAGGTAAAATTTGAGAGATTTTACTTCTTAAATAACGTTTTTCATTGAAATTTTTATCTGAATGTGAAATTGTAACTCCAGGATGAATTTTCCCTTTTTTAAAGTATTTTGCAGTTGAAATATAATACTCAAATGAGTCAAGTTTTGTATTGGCTTGTTTGTTTTTAAAAGCCAACTCTTCAGCCCGGATATACGCCTTGAAATGGTTGTGTAAAATGGGGAGAATCTTGGTTATAAGCAATTGCAGAAGGTCAACACGATGAAGCCTGAATGCAAGGTCACGTAATATCTCTTTGAATTCAATACGTAGATCATCTTGGATCAACAGCGATTGAGAAATCTTGTTGAACCAGCTGTTAATGAAGGTGTTGATGATGAGTGAAATGAGGTCAGCAGTGGCATTTGAAATGGCAGATGACTCCAGGAAGATGGGTTCGTTGGCCAGTTGGGTGTCCGATTCGAATGCTTCGAGTTGACTGGTCCATAAGGAAGGATCTGTGAATTTGAAACGACGCGTTGATTGTGGCGGTTTGGGAATGGTTGTGTGTTGAGTGATGACGATATAGCCGAGGATGAGGAGAGTGAACAGGACTCCACCGGTAAAGATGAGCAGATAAGTCACGAGAGACCCTACCATTGACAACAACATAGCATTAAGGAGAAGTAACTGTAGACATAGGAGAATTAAATGTGTAGGCATATTACAGGTTACGAAACTGTAAAAAGGTAAACAGAGCACAAAACAAAGTGTCACAGGTGCGCTAAGTAGAGAGTGCGCTTAGAGTGCGCTTAGAGTGTTTATATGCGGTTGTCTATTATGCTATTATACAGTACTCATGGTATCGTTACTTTGTCTTGGACTTCTTCGGCTTCGTCACTTTGTACTTGTCGTCTGCCTTGTCCTTCTTGGACTTCTTCTCCTTCTTCTCCTTCTTGTCCTTCTTGTCCTTCTTCTCCTTCTTCTCCCTCTTCTCCGTCTTCTCCGTCTCCTCCGTCTTCTCCTTCTTCTCCCTCTTCTCCGTCTTCTCCTTCTTCTCCCTCTTCTCCGTCTTCTCTTTCACTTGATCTTTCTTCACCTTCTTTGATTTCTCTTTCTTTGATTTCTCTTTCTTTGATTTCTTCACCTTATCTCCGGACCTCTTCTCTTTCTTCGCCTTATCTCCGGACCTCTTCTTTCCCGACTTCTCCTCATTAAAAACCTTATTTATCTCATCAACAACCTTAGTCGCATCCACTTTCACCAGCTTCTCCTCAACATGCGAGGTTTTCCCCACAGTCCCCGCCAATCCTTTACCTCTAACAAACATCCGGTATAACGGCGATGTCAACTTGTTAAAGTCGGAAATGACATTATTTGCATTTTGATTAAATGAAACTCCATTGCTTGCGTTATCAACTTGTAAATTATTCAACTGACTATCAAATAACTTTTCCCACCAAACATCGGCATCGTTTGCATCATGGCCCAACCCTTTTGTGTCCTTCTTATGCTTGACCAAAATGGGTTTCTTGAGTCCACCATTCTGAAGAGCCTCACCCTCGGTCCATCCGAACGATTGTAAATACACACTGGCGTTCATTGTTAGTTAAAATGATAAGAGTGAAAAAAAAGTTGAGATTAAAATTTACACGCATCGCTGGTTATGCGCACTGATATATATTCCGATTTTTTACAAATCAACTCCACTAATAGCAATACTTAATGGACATTGACAATCAATTGATAACAGCAAAGGAGGAGGTAAAGAAGAATATATACTCACGCGAGGCACATGATCGGCTTATCTCGCTTTATAGAGTCACAAAAAGTGAGATGATTTTTGAAGCTCATACTCAAAAGTTAAAGTATTTCATGTATACGATGCTGGAAATCTCGGACTGGTTAAGCGATGTTCAATCGTTTGGAGCCAACAAGACAGTCTTTTATACACAAATCCTCAAGGACTACCCGATAGTAAACTACTGGCAAGGATACCTCGAGTGTCTTGAAGACGAGACCGAGTTCAAAGTTGCCCTTTCACAAGCACTTAAACAAACACAATATGATTTTGAAAATGTCGACAAGATTTGGCAGATTGCTTTTAAACATTTCGAAAATGAAACTGATTTTGATTTCAACACGGTGTTCAATCTCCGTTTAAAGCAGATATCTCAACCACATGCCAAATTAGACAACTCGTTTTCGGAGTTATCTCAGTTTATCTCCAGGCACGATCCGGAGAATTACGACTCTCGTATAGCCACTGCGAATCAGGTGTATACGAAGACCAAAAAACAACAACGATATACCGAGGTTTACGAGATCAAATTGTTGGCTGAACCTTTGGCCGAGGTATGGGTCGAATATTTGGACAGCTTATACAAGTACTCGGGAATCGAGCCTGTTCACACGGTCTTTGCCCGGTTTCTAACACAGCATGAACTAGACCTCGACGTATGGTGCGAATACTTGAGGATTCTTAATGAGTATGATCCCAGCTTGCTCAAACTGGCATTGAACAAACTAGTGAGGAAACACTATGATTGTCCACTTGCATATGTCTACTGTATAGCGTATGCAGGAGATAATGACGAGCTTTCGGAGGTGCTCGACCGAATCTCCACATCACATTTTCTCGACTCGGTCAAGTATGACGACTGGGTTTCTCTTGCCTCGGCTATTCTATCCAAAAAGTACCGTTTGGCTACAGAAGGATTTGTCGAAGGAATCGCCTCGTTGTTCGAGATCATCTCGGACTTTGTAGCCAAGGCCCAGACTTTCAACTCGGACCATACGGTTGAGAAATTGGCGGTGTCGATATTGGCCAATTTGAATGAGATAGATGTTGCGCAGAATATATTACTTGAAACAGTGACTAAATCATGCAAAGCCGATCTCTGGCTCTTTGCTTATAATTTTTTTGTTCAAAATGAACTTGGTGCCGATTCGATCCGTAATTTGTTCGATAAGGCAAAGTTACTCGAAATGGACCACCCACAATTGGTGCTCAATCAATGGTTGCTTTTCGAGCAGTTAGAAGGAACGCATTTGCCCGAGACTTTGGCGAGAATAAACTTGGCGAAGAAGGAGTTAATCTCTCGACAAGTAAAAGAATCTCCAGTTCCAAAGAATTCGATCCAGCCAATTCCAAAGAAACCAACTCAGCGAATTCGTTCAAGAGAAACCTTGTCTGTAAAGGTATCAAATTTGAATGAATCAACGACAGACTCCGCTATTCAAAGTATGTTCAATGATTGTGGAACCATTAAAAATATCTCAACATTCAAACATTCTGGAAATTCGTACTGTATCGTTGAGTTCACTAATGAACAAGAAGTGTTCAGTGCACTCACAAAAACCAACCATAAGTTGAATGGAAACGTGGTCCAAGTTGAAAGACACCTTGAAAGTACCATTTTCGTCAACAATTATCCGCCTAGTATGGCGCAGTCCGAAATTAAAGATCTTTTTGCGGCAATTGGAACGATTGTTAGTATCAGGTTCCCACACCAAAAAGAAGAAAACAAGTCAAGAAGGTTTTGTTACATTGAATATGCCGAATCACAATCGGCTTCTACTGCGATCACTTTGTATAATGATAAGTCATTGGTAGATAGAGATGGAAAGAAATTCGAATTAAAGGTTGCAATTTCCGAGCCGAGGTTAAAAACAAGAAGAACTCCGATATCGGAAAGAAAAGTTCGTGTTTCAAATCTCCCATATACATATGATGAACAAAAGATCCATAATCTTTTTACAGTGAAGATTGAACAGATCGTGATACCGAAAACAAATAGAAAAAGACATTCCTCACACCATAATGACGGGTTTGCGATTGTTGTGTTTGAGAATGTTGAAGATATATCGACGGCGATTGCAAATGAAACTATTGTTGACGATAGAAAGATCGAAATGACAAGACAGCACCCACATGAGTTGAACAATTTCAATGAACTCACCTCGATTGGGATCACCAACGTTGATGAGAGTTTGAGTTCGGACCAGATCAAATCGTTGTTGACAGATCTGGTTGGTCCGGTTAATAAGGTTGAGATCTATCCAACAAGTTCTGCCGCCTTGGTTGAATTTGCAAGTGCTGCTGATTCAGGAAGAGCCAATATGATGTTGCCGGGGTCGGAGATGGGAAGTAGACAGATCGAAGTGACTTCTAAAGCCGAGATTATGCATTTGATCAACACTGGCACGACAGAAAAGCTAAAAAAACGAAAGCTTATGGTGCCAGCTTCTGTTCGTCGTAAGAAACCAAAGGTTTAATCTGTATACAGTAAAACATAATACAGCACTGAATTTGTATAAATTAGTGAAGAAGTATCTTTTGCAGTCTATTTGATGGCTGCGAAAACTGTAGTTCCCGCCGTGCGGGTTTTCTCCGTTACCGCTCTTTTTTTCTGTATTTTGTGATCTCTTGTCAGTGTCACTAAGTCGTAGTCAACTCGTTTTTCCTCTTCTCTGTCTCACTGTGTTCTTCCTTTTGCTCTCTCGTCTGTGCTCTACCGTTTTCCTTATCCCTCCTTAATTTCTCGCTAGCATACCTTGTCTCCTAATATATCGCACTGTTTCCTCGAGCTGCGTCAACTTGTTTTCCTCTCTATTTCTTTTTTCCCTCATTAGTGTCTCCCTCACTATTGACTTCCTCACTATTGACTCACTCAAGTTGTCACTATTGACTTCCTCACTATTGACTTCCTCACTATTGACTTCCTCACTATTGACTCACTCAAGTTGTCGCTCCGCTCCAACTTTCGTCTCTCACACTTTTCTCTCCAACTTTCGTCTCTCACACTTTTCTCTCCAACTTTCGCCGCTCCAACTTCATTTTTCTTTTTTCCTCACTATTGACTCACTCAGTTGTCGCTTCGCTCCAACTTCATTTTTCTTTTTTCACTGAAAAATTTTCAACATTCACCACCATCTATCAACATCATGAGTGCCCCCGTTAAACTCGAAAACACCGCACGTAGAGATGCGTTGATCGAGATTGAAAAGAAGTACCAAAAGATTTGGGCCGAAGAAAAAGTTTTTGAAGTTGACGCCCCCACCTTTGAAGAAGCTCCAATTGAAGATGCCGCTGAATTAAGAGCAAAACATCCAAAATATTTTGCTACAATGGCTTATCCTTATATGAATGGTGTTTTACATGCCGGACATAGTTTCACTTTATCAAAAGTTGAATTTGCCACTGGTTTCGAAAGAATGAATGGAAAAAGAGCATTATTCCCATTGGGTTTCCATTGTACTGGTATGCCAATTAAATCAGCTGCTGATAAAATTAAGAGAGAAATTGAACAATTTGGAGCTGATTTTTCAGGAGTTCCAACCGAAGATGAATCTGAAGTTGTTGTCAAACAAGAAATCAAAAAGAAAGAAGATCCAACCAAATATACTGCCAAAAAATCAAAAGCAGTTGCTAAACAAGGTAGAGGTAAATATCAATTTGAAATCATGTTACAATTAGGGATTTCAAGAGAAGAAGTTATTAAATTTGCCGATCCAAATTACTGGTTACACTTTTTCCCAGCTTTAGTTGAAAAAGATGTAACCAATTTTGGTGGTAGAGTTGATTGGAGAAGATCAATGGTAACTACAGATGCCAATTTATATTATGATGCGTTTGTTAGATGGCAAATCAACAGATTAAGAGACGTTGGTAAGATCAAATTTGGGGAAAGATACACCATTTATTCCGAAAAAGATGGTCAAGCTTGTTTAGATCATGATAGACAATCTGGGGAAGGTGTAAATCCACAAGAATATACTGGGATTAAGATTGAAGTGAGTGAATTTGCTCAACAAGCTCAACAAGTTTTTGAAGAAGCTGGATTTGATTTTAATTCAAACAAAATTTACCTTGTTGCTGCAACTTTAAGACCAGAAACTATGTATGGACAAACATGTTGTTTTGTATCACCTAAAATTGATTATGGAGTCTTTAAGGTTAATGATAGTGAATATTATATCACTACGGAACGTGCTTTTAAGAACATGTCATATCAAAACTTGACTCCAAAGAGAGGTGAATATAAAAGTGTTGTTTCATTGAATGGGTCTACTTTGATTGGTTCTAAAATCATTGCCCCCTTGGCCGTTTATAAGGAATTGCGTGTTTTACCAATGGAAACAGTATTGGCTTCTAAAGGTACAGGTGTTGTTACATGTGTTCCATCCGATTCTCCAGATGATTTTATTACTTCAAGAGATTTGGCAAATAAACCAGAATATTATAAGATTGAAAAAGATTGGGTTCAAACTGAAATCATTCCTATTGTTAAGACCGAAAAGTATGGTGATAAATGTGCTGAATATTTGGTTAATGAATTGAAGATTCAATCTCCAAAAGATTCGATTCAATTGGCAATTGCAAAGGAATCTGCTTATAAAGAAGGGTTTTATAATGGGATTATGACTATTGGGAAATATAAGGGAGAAAAAGTTGAAGATGCAAAGCCAAAGGTTAAGGCAGATTTGATTGCAAGTGGTGAAGCCTTTGTATACAATGAACCAGAAGGTGTAGTTATTTCACGTTCAGGTGATGAATGTATTGTTTCTCTTGAAGATCAATGGTTTATTGATTATGGTGAAGAATCTTGGAAAGCTCAAGCTTTGGAATGTTTGGCCAACATGCAAACCTTCTCCAAAGAAACCAGAAATGGATTTGAAAGTGTTTTGGATTGGTTAAAAAATTGGGCAGTTACAAGAAATTTTGGCTTGGGTACTAGATTACCATGGGATAAGAAATACCTTATTGAATCATTATCTGATTCGACGGTTTATATGGCTTATTATACCATTGCACATTTCTTACATTCTGATTATTACGGATTAAAGGCTGGGAAATTCGATATTAAACCTGAACAAATGACTGATGAAGTATTTGATTATATTTTCACTCGTCGTGATGATGTTAAATCGGATATTCCGGTTGAACAATTGCAAAAAATGAGAAGAGAATTCGAATATTTCTATCCATTAGATGCTAGAGTTTCGGGTAAAGATTTGATTCCAAATCACTTGACATTCTTTATTTATACTCATGTAGCCATTTTCCCCAAACAATATTGGCCTCAAGGTATTAGAGCTAATGGACATTTATTATTGAACAATGCAAAGATGTCCAAATCAACAGGGAATTTCATGACTTTAGAAAACATTGTTGAGAAGTTTGGAGCAGATGCTTCAAGAATTGCTCTTGCAGATGCTGGTGATACTGTTGAAGATGCAAATTTCGAAGAATCAAATGCAAATGCTGCGATCTTACGATTGACTACTTTAAAAGAATGGTGTGAAGATGTAATCAAAAATCAAGATTCTCTTAGAACTAGTGAAGAATTCACATTTTTTGATAGTGCTTTTGAAAATGAAATGAATTATTTGATTGAACAAACTTATCAACAATATTCAGCAACTAACTATAAGGCAGCTTTAAAAGTCGGGTTATTTGATTTCCAAACTTCAAGAGATTACTATAGAGATTCTGTTCTGTCAACCATTGGTATGCACAAAAAACTTGTATACAAATATATCGAATCTCAAGCGTTATTATTGGCCCCAATTGCTCCACATTTTGCCGAGTATATTTACAAGGAAGTTCTTTTGAAATCAGGCTCAATTCAAACCGTTTCATTCCCAAGAGCTTCCAAACCAATCTCAAAAGCTTTGAATGATTCTCTTGCTTATATTAGGGATTTGGCAAGATCAATTCGTGAAGCAGAAGCAAATGTTTTGAAGAAAAAGAAGGGTGGTAAACCTTCAGACGTTGATGTTACAAAACCTGCTAAATTGACTTTATACGTTGCTAATACATTCCCATTATGGCAAGATAATTATATCGAATTGGTTAGAGAATTATTTGAATCTCAAAATTTGGAAAATAACAAGGTTATTAAGGAAAAAGTTGGTAAAGATATGAAACGTGCCATGCCATTTATTTCACTTTTAAAGCAAAGATTAATTAAAGAAGATCCTCAAACTGTTTTCAATAGAAAATTGACATTCAATGAAACGGATGTTATTAGATCTGTTACTTCGAACATTGAAAAGGCTACTTATTCGATTGAAGTTAAACAAGTTGAAATCATTTCTTTTGATAATGGTTCAAAGAAGGGGAAGAATGTGATTACTGGTGAAGATGTTGAAATTACCTTGACCGGTAAGATTGTTGAGTCTGCGGTCCCAGGTGAGCCAGGTGTGCAAATTAATAATATTTAGAGTAATAAAGAGAGAGTAGAGAGAGTAGAGAGAGTAGAGTGAGGAAGAGTAGAGAGAGTAGAGAGAGAGTAGAGAGAGTAGAGGGAGAGTAGAGAGAGTAGAGGGAGAGTAGAGAGAGTAGAGAGAGAAGTAGAAAGAGTAGAGAGAGTAGAGAGAGGAGAGAGTAGAGTAGAGTGAGGAAGAGTAGAGTAGAGAGGGAGAGTAGAGTGAGGAAGAGTAGAGAGAGTAGAGAGAGAGTAGAGAGAGTAGAGGGAGAGTAGAGAGAGTAGAGGGAGAGTAGAGAGAGTAGAGAGAGAAGTAGAAAGAGTAGAGAGAGTGTGACAGAGTAGAGAGAGTGTGACAGAGTAGAGAGAGTGTGACAGAGTAGAGAGAGTGTGACAGAGTAGAGAGAAGTAGTTGCGAGAGAGACGGAGACGTACAGAGACAGAAGCAGACGGTAACACCGAAAATCAGTAACAGTGTAACGAGTACTGTACCAAACGGGTGCTAAATCCGTGTCTTCGACCTGCAACAGACCCATTTGGTACCTCTCACTCCTCTTACTCTCCCCTTGGTCTCCCATTCCAGTTTCTTTAATCCCCTATCTACACACTATTCCCTATCTGTACACTACTCCCCTATAACTACTCTCTATACACTACTCTCTATACACTCCCCATTCGGTCACGCTTACATAATCATACTATAAAGAAAATTTTCGAAACACAATAGTCATTAATATCAACACAACATTCTTCTGTTAACACACTTTACTCCTTACAAATATCATCAAAAATCACTCAAAATAACTGATTTTGATTATTTAACCGATTCAAAAGAAAAATCTATGGATTTAATATGTCGAATCCACCTCCTCAATACCCCTTGAAAGATATAGCGTCAAATTTAGAATATAAGATATTTAATCCAACAAGTAAAGTATCAGATGTTTGGTTACAACGTGAATATCAAAAATTATCTATAAGAAGTGGAAGTTCATCTCGGAAACGGATCCGGACCGGCGCCGAATCGGATGTAATTTTACCACTTGAAGATGAAATAACAGATATTGATATGATTAATTCGGATGCAGAAATTGGGGATAACATTGGGATTCATCCTTCAAAGAGAAGGCTAACTTCTCAATTAGGAGATCCTGCTCAACGGAATAATTCAAATAGTGAACGTCCAAGAACTCCAAATGCACTTCAATCCCCTCCAACTCGTCTGGATTATGAAGAAAATACTGGAGATGATTCACATCCACAACAACTTCCCTTACCATCTCCAAGTGCATCTCCAGTTCCAACGGCAGATGATGAACCTCCGGCAAAACTACACTATTATGAACAAATCAAAATGCCCACCACTCAAATTGAATTGGTTGAACTTATTCAAAATTTACTGACACTTTTAAATGATCGTAACCAATCACATTTAATTTTTAAACTTTTACAAAATATCGACCGGTCGGGATTAAGTGGGTTTAATGGACTTATTGATTTACATTTAAAAAGAGATTTAATTAGTAATTTACCAATCGAATTAACATATAAGATCTTACTGTATTTGGATCATAAAACTTTATTACTGATATCTCAAGTTTGTAAAAGTTGGCTTAAAATCATTAATAATAAAACGATTTGGATCAAATTACTTTTTAATGATAAATTAATCACTGATTTCGATACAATTGAACGAGAATTAAAAGATCCAACATTAAATGAATGGACATCTGATCTTTTAATTAATTCTGCTCAAATTTTATATAAGAAAAGGTGTATTATAATCAAAAGATGGATGGATCCAACTTATGAACCTCGTCGAATCACTGTTGCAGGTCATGGAAGTAAAGTTGTAACATGTCTTCAACATGATGATGAAAAAATTGTAACTGGAGTCGATGATAAATTAGTAAATATTTATAGTACACAAACTGGGAAATTATTAAAAGTATTGGAAGGTCATGAAGGTGGAGTATGGGCTTTAAAATATACAGGAAATACTTTGGTTACTGGTTCAACTGATAGAACTGTTCGTATCTGGAATATGAAAACAGGTAATTGTACTCATATTTTTAGAGGTCATACTTCAACTATTCGATGTTTAGATATTTTACATCCAACAATTATTGGTAAAGATTTAAATGGAAATGATATAATTTTTCCTCAATTTCCTTTACTTGTAACTGGTTCAAGAGATCATAATTTACATGTATGGAAATTACCAATTGCAAATGATCAAGATCCAATTCAACCTTTTGATTGTAATGAAATTGATAATCCATTTTTAATTTCAATATTATCAGGTCATACTCAATCTGTACGTTCTGTTTGTGGTTATGGTAATATAATTATATCTGGATCTTATGATTCAACTGTTAGAGTTTGGGATTTATTAGATAATGATGGGATTTGTAAACATGTATTATCAAGACATCATGATCGAGTTTATTCAACTGCAATGGATTTTAATTCAAAAACTTGTTTTTCAGGTTCAATGGATTCAACAATTAATGTATGGAATTTTGAAACTGGTAAATTACTTAAAACTTTAGAAGGTCATACATCATTGGTTGGACTTTTAGATTTAGTTGATAATGTATTAGTTTCTGCAGCTGCTGATACTTCTTTAAGAATTTGGGATCCAAAAACTGGCGAAAATTATTGTAAATTAGAAGGTCATACAGCTGCTATTACTTGTTTTGAACATGATGGACTTCGAGTTGTAAGTGGTAGTGAAAGAATGTTAAAATTATGGGATGTTAAAAAGGGGAAATTTGCTAGAGATCTTTTGGCTGATGTAACTGGTGGGATTTGGCAAGTTCGAATTGATTATAAACGGTGTGTTGCGGCGGTTCAACGGTTGATGGAAGAGGATGATGATGGTGCGTTTATTGAGATTTTGGATTTTAGTGAGCCACCAAATTACTCACGAGCGAACTCAATCACGAGCGAACTCACTCACGAGCGAACTCACTCACGAGCGAACTCACTCACGAGCGAACTCACTCACGCGCGAAGCGAGTGAGTGAGTGAGGAGTGAATGCGTGAGTAGTGAATATACGAACGAACGAACGAGCGAAGCAAGAGAGTGAGTAAGTGAGTAGTGAATATACGAACGAACGAGCGAAGCGAGAGAGTGAGTAAGTGATTAGTGCGTAGACGAACGAGCGAAGAGAGTGAGGGAGGAGTGAAGACTGAGTAGTGAATATACGAACGAACGAACGAAGCGAGAGAGTGAGTAAGTGATTAGTGCGTAGACGAACTAGCGAAGAGAGTGAGTGAGGAGTGAAGACTGAGAAGTGAGTGCGCGAAGCGAGTGAGTGAGGAGTGAGTAGAATGAAGTGAGTAGTGACAAAGTCTGCCATCCTGGCTCTCTACCAGTCTCGCTCTACCAGTCTCCTCTACCAGTCTCCTCTACCAGTCTGCCTACTCTACAAGTCTTACTACCAGTCTCGCTACTCTATAAAAAGGAGTGCTCCTAAAACACGTCCTGATACTCTATTGGCTAATCTATACCTCTGTCTACTCTATTATACCTGATTGACTACTCTTCAACGTAGACTCTTCAACGTAATCTATACCAGCGTGACTACTACTATACGGTGTCGTTCTCTCCTGTGTGGGTGACTACTCTTTGTGGGTGACATCCTCTAGTCTTATCGCTTGGGTTGGTGTGTGCGCTCACACAACTCGCGTTCATATGGATTGCTCTGCTCACACAACTCGCTATCGCTCGTCGTGTTCATATGGATTGCTCTGCTGACACAACTCGCTATCGCTCGTTGCGTTCGTGTGGATTGTGCGCTCACACAACTCGCGTTTATATGGATTGCTCTGCTCACACAACTCGCTATCGCTCGTTGCGTTCGTGTGGATTGTTCGTGTGGAATGTGCTGCTCACACAACTCGCTATCGCTCGTCGTGTTCGTGTAGATTGTGCTGCTCACACAACTCGCTGTCGCTCGTCGTGTCGTGTAGATTGTGCGCTCACACAACTCGCTATCGCTCGTCGTGTTCGTGTAGATTCTGCGCTCACACAACTCGCTATCGCTCGTCGTGTTCGTGTAGATTGTGCGCTCACACAACTCGCTATCGCTCGTCGTGTTCGTGTGAATTGTGCTCGTTGTACAAGTACACCCTACGCAACTTGCTCAACCTACTCAACCCCTCATCAATATCAAAACTTAAACTTCGCTTAACCGCACGAAAATCATCACTCACTATAAACTCGCCATTCCTCCCAATATTTCCCTCCGAATTCGCAACCATTTCTGCAAAATAATCTGCATACTTAATTTTCTCCCCCAGTGTCATAAAATTAACATTACAACACCAAGATTTATGCTCCATAAACGGATCAAAACAAATCTCAAAAGCTTCTGGTTCGATGGTTGTTGGAAACTTACACGGAGTCAAAATATTAGACGACGATAAATCGAATTCTTCAATTGCTGAAACAGGTACATCATTATGTTTCTCGTGATTTAAAAACATTCGTTGATTACATTTCTTGCAAATTAAAAGTAAAATTAACTTTCGATTGAATTCTTGAATTTTAAGACACCATCCAAGCATTGCAAGATTATAAAACCACGTTGGAATATTTTGAATTAATACTGTAAAGTTCTCTTTATTATCCTTAAAATATCGCTCGAGTAACCGTTGATTTGAGACCTGAATGAACCGAGAATCCACTTTTTTTTGAAGAAACAGTTGGTCAAAATACTCGATAAATTCACTTAAAATAATCGAATTGTCAAAAAGAAGTTTCAAATTTTTTAAGTAGTCTCGTATTAATATTTCATTTGTAATGTCTATATGGGGTCTCGGATAATAAATCCCGTCGAGTGGAGTTTCGAAATTCCGCCATGAACAATCCAGCGAATGCCCTGATTTGGTAATCTGTTCGATATACTTTTGACCCATGAGTAAATCCATCAGGTCTCTCTCTTCTTCTTCTTCCTCGTAGAACGGATTTGAAGTCATCGCCCGATTCTCAAACTTAAGAACCAATTGCTGACTACAGCTCGTACATAATAAGTTGTTTTTTGTAGTAAAGGCAAATGAAACACATTTCCATCCATTTCTTGCACACTTTAATTGGGTCAAGTCGGTGAGATCTTCCGGTACTGACCAGTTCAACGCATTGAAACTATTGAGTCTTTGGATCAAAAATTCATGATTAAAAGGTTCAAACGTGCTTTTATGAAGTATTTTGTTTGATTTTATCACTTCAATATTGGATGTTTTCTTTAATTTATGATAATTAAAATGATTTTTGGCTTTTATACGTTGGAAATATTGAATATCGGGATGGTTCAGTGTTTGTTGAGTTGATTGGTGGATGTATGCTTCGTGGGTTTGCGTCAGGATGGCCAGCAAGCAGTCGTTTAGGACTTGTGCTGTTGTTCGAGAGGGAGTATGTGACATGAATAGTGATAATAATTTAGTTTTGAGTTTTTATGTGTGAGTTCTCATGAGTTCTCACGAGTTTTCACGAGGAACTAGTGAGCAACGAGTGAGATTGTGAGAAAATAGTGAGAAAATTGAAAATAGCGAGAAAATTGAAAATAGAAAATAGCGAGAAAATTGAAAATACAAAATAGTGAGAAAATTGAAAATAGCGAGAAAATTGAAAATAGAAAATAGTGAGAAAATTGAAAATAGCGAGAAAATTGAAAATAGAAAATAGTGAGAAAATTGAAAATAGCGAGAAAATTGAAAATAGAAAATAGTGAGAAAATTGAAAATAGCGAGAAAATTGAAAATAGAAAATAGTGAGAAAATTGAAAATAGTGAGAAAATTGAAAATAGAAAATAGTGAGAAAATTGAAAATAGCGAGAAAATTGAAAATACAAAATAGTGAGAAAATTGAAATTAGCGAGAAAATTGGGAGTAAATTGTGAGTAGTACGTAATGCGTGAAGAGTATATATTGCCTAGTTGATGAAAAGTGACTCACTCACTCGTTACACTCGTTCGTTCGTATTCAGTTCTCACTCACTTACTCGCTTCGCTCGTTCGTTTGTGAGCTCAGGGAAAAAAATTCCGATACGGGGAGTCGAACCCCGGTCTGCTCGGTGAAAGCGAACCGTGCTAGCCGTTACACTATATCGGATAATCCATACAATTTACTCCCCCCTCAGACGTACACTGTCGTGTGCCTACGCTACCAGACGCACTTTTATAAAAATTTTCGTTGTTCAATAATCAACACTCTACACTCACCACTATGGCTTCACGTAAACCAACATTGGAAATCGTCGATGACGACGACATCGACAACATGGACATGGACATTGCCGAGTTCGACCCGTCATTAAGAACTCCAATAGCACCATTAAGACCAGGACCGAGTGTTGTTAGATCTCAAGACGTCAATTCATTTCCAAATATTCCACAACAAAAAGTCGATAAACCAAAGAATTTCTTAGATCCTCGTGATCTTACTGAAGAGAATAGAAAGCAATTGCTGAAATTCCAAGTGATTTATCCTTGTTATTTCGACGTGACCAGATCTCATAAACAAGGTAGAAGAGTCAATGAAAATGAAGCAGTTTTTAATCCATTAACTAAAACCATTTCTGAAGCATGTGTTAATTTAGGTTTACCAGTTTTACTTGAATTGGAAAAAACTCACCCTCAAGATATTGGAAATCCAGGACGTGTTCGTGTACTTATAAAGGATCATTTTAATGAGAATAAAGTAGTTGATTCTCGGTTTAATAATAAAAGAAAATTATTAGGACAAATTGCAAAATATTTACAATCACATCCTACAACTTTGGAAAGTATAGGTCAAAAAAGAGGAAATATTTTACCACCTGGGTATGAAAATTTCGAGCCTTCGGAGTTACCGGAGGTAAAGGGGTTTAAAATGAATACGATAGTACCAGTTCATTCGAATTTTACGTTGAAACATCCGTTGACAAAGAGTGTTTATGATTTGCCGCCGGTTGAGGAGGTTAAGCCGGTGTTGCCAAAGGCTCCAAAGAAGAAGATAATGAAGATAAGGGGATGAACTCACTCACGACTCACAAACGAGCGAAGCGAGTGAGTGAGGAGTGAGTGAGGAGTGAGTGAGGAGTGAGTGAGTAGTGAATATACGACGAACGAGCGAACGAACGAGCGAAGCGAGAGAGTGAGGAGTGAGTAGGCAGTAGACAAACGCGCAAAGCGAGAGAGTGAGGAGTGAGTAGGCAGTAGACAAACGCGCAAAGCGAGAGAGTGAGGAGTGAGTAGGCAGTAGACAAACGAGCGAAGCGAGAGAGTGAGGAGTGAGTAGGCAGTAGACAAACGCGCAAAGCGAGAGAGTGAGGAGTGAGTAGGCAGTAGACCTACGCGCAAAGCGAGAGAGTGAGGAGTGAGTGCGTAGACGCGGGAGCGAGTGTAACGAGTGAGTAGAGACGAGTGAGTAGAGAAGAGTGAGTGACTGCCAGCAGTGAAGACTGACTGAGCGACGATTAGAAACGAGTACTACATGAGTTGTGTTGCGCTAGCTGCGTTGCGCAAGTTATGCTGTGTCGCCAAAGCCACTCACATTCGCTACGCTCGTTGTACGAGTGTCTCTAGAAGAACTCATCAGATCTCTTACATAGTTGAGCGGCACCACGAGCGTGGGCACCACACAACTCGCTACGCTCCTTGTGCACGAGTGTAAGAACAAACTGAATAAGCGCGTATTACTTAGACTACTGGTGAGACAGAGCAGATGTGACATTGAGAGGAGAGGATGAGTGGTTTAGTGGAGTTATGTACTGTAGAGGTGACTGAGAGATGTTCGGGACTCCTCGGCCGTCAGTCGTGAGTCAGCCGTCAGTCGTGAGTCAGCCGTCAGTCGTGAGTCAGCCGTCAGTCGTGAGTCAGTCATGAGTCAGCCAGCCAGTCGTCAGTGCTCACTCCTCAGCCTCCTCATCCCTGCTTCGGCAGGATGAGTCGTGTCTGATACCTACAAATCCCTTGGAGCGTACTTCTCTCTGTAACCCTTGATTGCATCCAATTCACTTGCAGACAACTTCTCACCGAGTTGTGCAATAATATCAGTCAAAGAAACAATCGAAACAACCGGGATTCCGTATCTTGCACTAACCGCTTGAGTTGCTGAAGTATCCGAATCCTTTGTAGTTTCTTGTCTATCTAAAGCAATGATAGTACCAACAACTTGACCTTGTTCATTCTTGATGATTTCAAAAGCTTCATTAATGGCAGTACCAGCGGTCATGACATCATCAATAATCAAAATCTTGTTGTTTTTCAATGGTGATCCAACAATCAGTCCACCTTCACCGTGATCCTTTTTTTCCTTTCTATTGAAAGCATATCCAACATTTGAATAATTTTGAGGATCAATTTCGGCTAATTTTGCAACCGTAATTGCAGCCAATGGGATTCCTTTATAAGCAGGTCCAAATAAAACATCGAATTTAAGATTTGAAGCAATTATGGCTTTGGCATAGGCGGTGGCTAATGTTGATAATAATTTCCCGGTATTGAATAATCCCAAGTTGAAGAAGTAGGGAGATTCACGGCCGGACTTTAAGGTGAATGTACCGAACTTGAGAGCTTGAGATTCGAGGGCAAGGTTGAGAAAATCGGTTTTGTATGACATGTTTGTTGAGTTTGAGATGAGTTGGTGAGGAAAAAAATTTAGCGAGCACAATTCACGCGAACACAACGAGCGAAGCGAGTTGTGTGAGAAGACAATCCACGAACACAACGAGCGAAGCGAGTTGTGTGAGGAGACAAGCTACGAACACAACGAGCGAACACAATCCCCGGACCAACCCGCTATCGCTCGTTGTGTGAGAAGTAAATGAGTAGTGCGCAGACGAACGAGCGAAGCGAGAGTAGTGAGTGAGGAAGGACGATCGAACTACTGAGGCATGCTGTTCTGAGGCCTACGCATGTTTCAGATTGTGCGTACATGTCAGTACTACGAGCAAGGAGATAATCCACGCGAACACACGAGCGAAGCGAGTTGTGTGAGAAGACAAGCCATGAACACAATCCCCGCGAACACACGAGCGAAGCGAGTGGTGTGAGAAGACAAGCCATGAACACAATCCCCACGAACAACTCGCTATCGCTCGTTGTTCGGGGCATAATCCACACGTCTACTCACTCCCGACTCTCTTGCTTCGCATTTAGCTAGTCCCGGTAGAGGCACCAATAATTAGCGACACAATTGTATTACACTGTATGACAGGAATGCTTTATGGTAGACACTACTAAAGATTACTCGTCTCTCACCTCTCTCAGTCTTCACTTCACTCAGTCTTCACTTCACTCAGTCTTCACTTATCACTGCTCGCACTCACTCTACTCGCTTACTCACTCGATAATCTACTCTCTACTCACTCACTACTCACTCAGAGGATATCGCTGTGCAGAACAGCGAAAGGAATTGTGTGAAGAACAGAAGAAACAGAGATAGATGGGAAAGACAGAGGGATCGAACAACAAGCGATAGCGAGTTGGTCCGGGGATTGTGGTCGTGGTGGTCGTGGTGGTCGTGGTGGTCGTGTTGTGGTCGTGGGGATTGTGTTTGTGGATTGTCTTCTGGCACAACTCGCTTCGCTCGTGTGTTCGCGTGGATTGTGTCCTCACACAACTCGCTTCGCTCGTGTGTTCGCGTGGCTTGTGTCCTCACACAACGCTTCGCTCGTGTGTTCGCGTGGCTTGTCTCCTCACACAACTCGCTTCGCTCGTGTGTTCGCGTGGATTGTGTGCTCGCACAACTCGCTTCGCTCGTTGTGCTCGTTGTGCTCGTTGTGCTCGTTCAATTTCTCCGATTAATCTCCGACGCTTCGATTCCGCCGGGGAATTAGAGTCGAAAAACGAGAGTATCGGCGGAGGGTCAGTAATACATCTGCTGATGTTTGCGGTTATAGTGTTCCGCGTGTAGCCGTGTAATACGCAGTACCCACTGTGGTACTCACTACTCACTACTCACTCACTACTCACTCACTGTGATACTCACTACTCACTCACTGTGGTACTCACTGTGGTACTCACGTGATACTCACTACTCACTCACGCACTTGCTTCGCTCGTGCGTGAGCTCGCCTCGCTCGTGCGTGAGCTCCCCTTGTGTAACAATACCGACAAAAAAAAACTGACCCCAAATCTATAAATTACCGATAATTCCCACAAATTTCACCACCAGCAATTCAAATGTCGGTAACTTCAGTAGCCACCACCGCGTTTAGCGATCAAAAACCAGGCACTTCCGGTTTAAGAAAGAAGGTGAGTGTCTTTAAACAACAGCACTACACCGAGAATTTCATTCAAGCAATTTTGGATGCAATTCCTCAAGGGTCAAAAAATTCCATTTTAGTAATTGGGGGTGATGGTAGATATTATAATGATATAGTAATTCAATTAATTATTAAATTATCAGCTGGAAATGGGGTTAAAAAATTAATTATTGGACAAAATGGGATTTTATCAACCCCTGCAACTTCAAATATTATTAGAATTAAAAATGCAACAGGGGGTATTATTTTAACAGCTTCTCATAATCCAGGTGGTCCAAAAAATGATTTAGGTATTAAATATAATTTAGAAAATGGGGGTCCAGCTCCTGAATCAATTACTAATAAAATTTACGAAATTTCAAAATCTTTGACTGAGTATAAATTGGTTTCAAACATTGAACCTGTAGATTTGTCACGAGTTGGAACTACTCACGTGGCCAATCTACAAGTTGAAATCATTGATTCAACTGCTGATTACACCCAAATGCTTAAAGAAATCTTTGATTTCGACTTGATTAGGTCATTTCTTACCAAATCAAAAATTGGGGTGTTATTTGATGCACTTAATGGAGTTACTGGTCCTTATGGTTATGAGATTTTCGTCAAACAATTGGGATTATCAATTAAAAATATTCAAAATTTCACCCCATTATCTGATTTCGGTGGTTTACACCCAGATCCAAATTTGACGTATGCAAAGACGTTGGTTGATAAAGTCGATGCAGAAAATATTGCATTTGGAGCTGCAAGTGACGGAGATGGTGATCGGAATATGATTTATGGTGCAAATACATTTGTTTCTCCGGGTGACTCGGTTGCAATCATTGCAGAATATGCAGACTCGATTCCTTATTTCCGCAAACATGGAAATTATGGGTTGGCAAGATCAATGCCCACATCCGGTGCAATTGATCTCGTTGCAAAGGATAAGAATTTACAGGTTTATGAAGTTCCAACGGGCTGGAAATTCTTTACTTCTTTATTTGATGCTAAAAAATTGAGTATTTGTGGTGAAGAATCTTTTGGAACTGGTTCGAATCATATTAGAGAAAAAGACGGATTATGGGCTATTGTTGCATGGCTTAATGTATTGGCTGATTTTAACTTGAAAAACCCGGATTCGGAAACCTCAATTAAGGTTGTTCAAGAATCGTTTTGGAAAAAGTATGGACGGACGTTTTTTACGAGATATGATTATGAAAATGTTGAATCTGAAGGTGCGGAAGCGTTGGTACAACTTTTGGCCACGATTGTTGAATCTGCAAAGGAGGGAGATCAATTGGCTCCAGGATATGTAGTCAAGGAAGCTGCAAACTTTTCCTACACCGATTTGGACGGATCTGTGTCGAGAAACCAGGGCTTGTTTATTAAGTTTACGAGCGGTCTTCGTTTTATTGTACGTTTACTGGGGACTGGTTCGAGTGGTGCGACGGTTAGATTGTATTTGGAGAAGCATTCTGGGGATGAGTCGACGTATGGGCTTGGTGTGGATAAGTTTCTTGCGAGAGATGTTGAGTTTGTTCTTGATTTGTTGAGGTTTAGCGAGTTTTTGGGGAGGGATGAGCCGGATGTGAGAACGTGATCACTCCGAACTCACTCCTCACTCACTCACGAGCGAAGCGAGTGAGTGAGTGAGTGAGTGAGTGAGTGAGTGAGTGAGTGAGTGAGTGAGTGAGTGAGTGAGTGCTTGAGTAGTTAATATACGAACGAACGAGCGAACGAACGAACGAACTCACGAGCAAAGCGAGTGAGTGAGAAGTGAGTAGAGAGTAGAGAGTAGACGAGCGAACTAAGTGAAGCGAGAGAGTGACGAACGAACTCACTCACGAGCAAAGCGAGTGAGTGAGTGAGAAGTGAGTAGAGAGTAGAGAGTACTGACGAGAGAGTACTGACGAGAGAGTACTGACGAGCGATTACTGACGAGGGATTACTGACGAGAGAGTACTGACGAGTGAGGTACGGTCGAACTACTGAGGCAGGTTGTTCTGAGACCTACGCATGTTTCAGATTGTGCGTATATCTCAGTACTGAGTGCCAGTACTACGAACGAGCGAACGAACTCACGAGCGAAGCGAGTGCGTGAGTGAGAAGTGAGTGAGAAGTGAGTGAGTGAGCGAGTGAGCGAGTAAGTGAGTGAGTGAGCAGAGAGTTGACGAGTTAGGAAGGACTGCACGAGAGTGACTGCGAGCGACTAGGTATTGCTGTTGTGTTCGTGTGGACTCTGCGCTCACACAACTCGCTATCGCTCGCTGTGTTCGTGTGGACTAATCGCTCGCTTCTTTGTGCGGACTATGCGCTCACACAACTCGCTATCGCTCGCTGTGTTCGTGTGGACTAATCTCTCACACAACTCGCTATCGCTCGCTGTGTTCGTGTGGACTAATCGCTCGCTTCTTCGTGCGGTCTATGCGCTCACACGACTCGCTATCGCTCGCTGTGTTCGTGTGGACTAATCGCTCGCTTCTTTGTGCGGACTCTGCGCTCACACAACTCGCTATCGCTCGCTGTGTTCGTGTGGACTAATCGCTCGCTTCTTCGTGCGGTCTATGCGCTCACACAACTCGCTATCGCTCGCTGTGTTCGTGTGGACTAATCGCTCGCTTCTTTGTGCGGACTCTGCGCTCACACAACTCGCTATCGCTCGCTGTGTTCGTGTGGACTAATCGCTCGCTTCTTTGTGCGGTCTATGCGCTCACACAACTCGCTATCGCTCGCTGTGTTCGTGTGGACTAATCGCTCGCTTCTTTGTGCGGTCTATGCGCTCACACAACTCGCTATCGCTCGCTGTGTTCGTGTGGACTAATCGCTCACACAACTCGCTATCGCTCGCTGTGTTCGTGTTCGTGTGACTACTCTATTAATTAAATATCATATAAACGTATTGTACAGGGGCATTATAATCTTTGCTTTTTGGACTCCTCCGTAAAATCTTCATACTTTCTCTTAAGCGACGGCAACACCACGTTCGAGTGAATCGACGGCAAGAGTGTACTCGGTTTATGAAGAATCGGACGGGGTAACGTCGATTCGTTTGGTGAATGGTAGACGTTTAGTGAAGCGGTGGACTGAGCGTAGATTTCTTCCAACCGCTTTCTCGTACTTTGTTCTCGTAAACGGGCTGCTTGTTCCATTGCTTCTAGTTCCATTATACGTGTACGGTACAAATCGTTTACTAATTCGAGTTCGGAGATCCGCGTTTTAAGGAGTGTGATTTCTGGGTTTGGAGGGGTGCGATCTGCATGTGCATGCATCGCATGTGAAGCATGCGAAGCATGCGATGCATGCGACGCTTGTAAGGATTGTGAGGGTGCCGGTGCTGGTGCTGGTGCTTGGGGTCCCTGCGGTACCTGGGATACCTGGGGTCCCTGCGGTACCTGGGATACCTGGGATACCTGGGATACCTGCGGTGCCACCAGATACTGCGTCCCCGCAAGCTGATGTGGAGGTGGAAGAATCGAATGCCCCACTTCCGGCGAGTGCATTGTCGAATGTAATTGTGAATGTATTTGAGAAGTTGGGGTGCCAACTGCAAACCCGGTACCAGTAAGCATGGGTGAAGAAATACGAGAACCTAATGCGGGT
The DNA here is from genome assembly GCA_030582715.1 of Kodamaea sp. yHQL449. NCBI lineage: Eukaryota > Fungi > Ascomycota > Pichiomycetes > Serinales > Debaryomycetaceae > Kodamaea > Kodamaea sp. yHQL449. The sequence continues at coordinate 366,336 of JAJMGT010000017.1, read as the reverse complement.
AATTTTGGAGGTACATTTGTTGGATGAGGTGCATTTAATGCAGATGATGGGGTTGAAAATGAAGGTGTCCCCACCAATTCCTTCTTAATTTCTTTCTTTGAATAGTCCATCAATGAAAGCCCCGGGATCGCGGAATCATCCGAAACGCTTTTGGAAATATGTTCCAAAGCACTGGCCGCAGCTCCAGTTTCACTCGGCTTGTTGCCGGCTCTAACCGAGGACGTTGTGGACAAAAGTAATGGAGACGTGATCCGTTGTAAACTGGGTGCAAATTGTGTTGGGGTTGACAGGGGGTAATGTAATGGCTGAACAACATGCAGATGATGGGGGTTCATATGTCCCAAATGGGCAGCTACATGATGATGATGATGGTGAGTATGATATGTACTTGGTTGTGGGAATGTACCAAGGGGGGTATTTGTTCGACCTGTATGTGCAGGTAATAATGGGGTTAATTCTCCATTTTTCTTTTTGGTTATTTTAGGAGGTGATTTTTTACCTTTTAAATCTCTTGATTTTAATTCAGGTGTATTTGGTCTTGTACCCGACTTCAGCCCGGCGTTGCTCGGCTGCTTGATCCGGTTCCTCAGCTTGATCGTGTCGGTCTTGAGCGAAATGGGGCGCGGGCGCCCGTGTAGTTTAAGAAACAACCCACAGGCATTACAAAGCACTTGTCCGGTCTCATCACGCCTCCATAAGGGGGTGGTTTGAGTTTTGCAGTTGCGACATACGGGTGAAGAAATGTTGGTTTTGGACGTGGTGGTGCCGTTGGCAGTATGGCTTGTACTTTTTGCGTTGGGGTGTTGAGGATTTGGATCTGTATCGGATACGATGGTACTAATGGGAGGTTCACTAGTACTAATAGTTCCATTTTGGGGTACTACCATATTTTCTTTAGTCACACCCACTGGTGGTGCACCCACTGGTGGTGCACCCACTGGTTCACCCACTGGTTCACCCACTGGTGCATGTCCAAGGGGTGGCTCGCTGCGTGCTGGCACAAGACGCTGTTGAATCTCACTCATCTTGTCGTTGTTTAATGGGGTGTAAAGAAAAAGTATTGAATTTTTTTTTTCTTTTTGTTTGCGTAGATAAGCATTTAAAATTTTTTTTTTGTCTGGACGATTTTTTGTTATTTTACAGGTTATCTATNNNNAAATAACTTGGTTATGCCAAGTGGTCTTTACGAAAGAAGCCCTGGCGCGAAAACCCGACCCGCAATACTCAAGCCTTTTTTTTTGGGAACGCACGACATTACTTATCAAGCCGATCCGACAAAAAACGTTTAAGTCGAATAAATGTCTGCAGATATTCATTCCTGATTTTGGTCAGGTGTAGATCCGCGTGCGATTAGTAATGCATGTGTCAAAGAGCTAACCTGTGAAAATTATTGAACAAACCTGTAAACTCAAACCTGTAGATTTAAATGTCGATTATATTTAGTTAAAGTGCGTTAATCATAGTAAATGGGGTGAAAAAGATGAAGGGTGAAAATTTATCGGCTTTATATTGACCGGTAATATAAACCATGATTTCCCAATTGGGAAATATATCGAAGAGGAGAAATCGATGCCCAAACATCCACACCGCACTACATAAGAAAACCGTATCTAAATTGAATCCGATGTTATTTCCGTCCCGTTTGTCGGCTCAAATTTCAGGGTTTACTATCGCGGCATTCTATTATACCGATATAGATCCGTGCTGATTTTGTGGACAATTCAAATAATTTTGGCCTCCCCACAATCAATATAATGTTCCCCACAGTGAGGCCGAGGTCGTAGTGTATGAGTATAAATACTTAAGAATCCGTTGAATCCGGAAGAACGAGTATCGTTGTATTCAGACACTTTTATTCCTGATACAGAAGTCAATTAACTATTGAATCTTCCGAACAGTCGATCACTAAAGAATCTTCCGAGCCGATCTTCCCTAAACCTGCAATGTCACTTTCCCTCACACAAATCGACCCGTTTGAAGTCGAGCGTGCGATCCAGGCCACCGCACCCATGCCCTCGACCGATTACCAGTACGCAGTACCAGTTGCTCATACAAAACAGCGTGGTTACTCGGCCATATACAGGAACAAGTTCGTTGAAAATGAGCTTATTACGACTCCGCACCCAACTTTGAACACGGCACGCAAATGTTTTGAGCACGCGGTGCGTGTTTTTCCGGACCGTCCGGCGTTAGGCCAAAGACGTATTCTCTCCGATGGGTCCTTCGGAGATTACGAGTTTGAAACTTTTAGTCAAATTGAACAACATCAATTGAATTTCGGTGCTGGTCTTTTCTTTATTTTGGAACATTCAAAACTTGAAGAACCAATCGTATATCGGTCCGGAATCGGTGCCGACTTCATTGTTAGTATTTTCTCCACTAATCGTAAAGAATGGACTCTAACTGATTTGGCCTGTTCAACTTATTCACTTAAAAGTACCGCACTTTACACCACTTTGGGTAAGGATACCACACGATACATCCTAGAATTAACAAACTCACCGGTTGTAGTCTGTTCACTGGACAAATTGGATATGTTAATTGAATTAAAGGAACAAAATCCTCAAGCTTTGCGCAACTTGGTAGCGCTCGTCTCGATGGATAAGTTAACTCCGGCGCGCAAATGTAATCTCCGGGCCGCTGCAATCAATATCGGAATTTATGATTTCGAACAAATTGAACAATTAGGTGCAATTCATCCAGTAACTCCCGTTAGTCCAACCCCAGACACTATCTTTACGATCTCGTTTACCTCCGGTACAACCGGTTCAAACCCAAAGGGTGTCGTATTAACTCATCGTAATGCCGTCGCGTCAATAACATACGGTATCTCGGTCTCATCTTTAGTTGGAGGTGGCCGTGGTTACTCCTTCTTACCCTTGGCCCACATCTATGAACGTGTCAACGTACTAGTTGGTCTCTTCCGAGGAATCACCTTCGGATACCCTTCAGTTCCGATCGTCTCATTCCTGGACGACGTTAAATTACTCAAACCAAGAGTCTTGGGGTTGGTTCCAAGAGTCTTGACCAAATTAGAGGCCGGGCTTAAACAACAAACCGTCCACAATGAAGAGAAACCTTTGTTAAAGGCCCTTTTTACAAAGGCTATCAACAAAAAAATCGAGCTCCAGAACGTAGAAGATAATGTCGAGGGTAAGCATATTATTTATGACCGGTTAAATCTGCTTTTGAAATCGAAAATGGGATTTTCTGAATTGAGTCATATCACAAGTGGTTCATCTCCAATGGCTCCAGAAACGATCCAGTTCCTCAAGGCATCCCTTGGGATCGGTTTAGTCCAAGGCTACGGGCTTACCGAGAGTTTTGCCGGGGTCTGTCTGTCGCCCAAATACGAGGCCACCCCAGGATCTTGTGGAGCAATTTGCATCACAACAGAAATGCGGTTGAAAGATGTTCCTGAGATGAACTATCATTCAAAGGATGACCAAAATCCAGCGGGAGAATTACTTCTTAGAGGCCCACAAATCTTCAAAGAATACTACAAAAACCCGGAAGAAACGGCAAAATGTTTTGATAAAGATGGCTGGTTCCATACAGGTGACGTTGCACGAGTCGACGCCAAAACAGGCCGTATTTTTATCGTTGATAGACTCAAAAACTTTTTCAAATTGGCCCAAGGAGAATATATCACGCCTGAGAAAATCGAGAACGTTTATCTCTCGCGCTTTGCAGATATTGCCCAAGTGTTTGTCTATGGGGACTCATTCAAAAGCTTCTTGGTTGCTGTGGTTGGATTTGATCCGGTTCTGATCCAACCATACTTACACCGGAAGTTCGGAATCAAAAAGAACATGTCGAATCAAGAAATCGTCAAGTTCTTTTCTCTTCATCAAAATAAGCTCAAATTGTTACAAGACATGAACAAGTCTGTACTGGGAGAACTTCAAGGGTTTGAAAAGATCCATAATATCCATGTTGATTTCGAGCCGTTAACTCCAGAGAAGAACCTCGTAACTCCGACATTTAAAATTAAACGTCCAATAGCTGCAAAATATTTTAAAGAAACAACGGGAAGGTTATATGAAGAAGGTTCAATACTTGCATCACTGAAGTTATAGAAAAGATAAATTTACGAGAAATAAAAACATCCATACCGCAATTTTGCAGCCATTTTTTTATCTATACATATTTATACGGATTCATGATCCCATTTGGATCGTACCGCTTCTTTATATCCTTAATCATCGCGATCTCAATCTCATTCTTAGAGTATCCAATGTAATTCTTCTTCTGGAAACCCAAACCGTGCTCGGCCGAAACTGAGCCCTTCTTTGAGGCAATCCACTCATAAACAAACGGTTCAAGAACAGATTCAATTTCCTTGCTGTATTCTCTGACCGCCACGTTCAAATGTAAGTTACCGTCACCAATATGCCCGTAGCCAAATGCATTCAAGACCGGTTTGGACTCATCGTCGAGCCCAACCAAACCGGCATTGTCCAACTCGTGTTGTGCAGCATCAACCAACCCATAGAGATCTTGCAAAGGTAACGAAACATCGTATTTGTAGACACCGCCACCGATGGCCGAAGCCTCAGAAAGCGATTCTCTCCATGACCACAAGTTCTTCAACTGTGTTTCGTCCTGTGCAATGATCCCGTCATCAACCAATCCTTCTTCCATCACGTTCCCCAAAAACGTCTCCAATTTTTCGTCGTCATGGTCTTTATTCGACCCTGATGTCTCAATAAGCACATAGAACGGATATTCACCCGACTCGATTGGATGGTCGAGTTTCAAGTGTCTAGCAGCCAAAACCTGTGACTTTGCATCCATGAATTCAAATGCCGATAAAATCTCGGAGAGTTCGCGACGTGCGCCGGCAAAAACCTGCAAAACAGCGTCGTATGAAGAAACGGCAAGCAACGCCACGTTGAAAGCTGATGGCCGAGCAGGACATAACACAGACACCCCAGTGACGATCCCAATTGTACCTTCGGAACCAATGAACAATTGTTTCAAGTCATAACCGGTGTTATCTTTTCTAAGTGAATCCATCGAATTATATACAGTTCCATCTGGAAGCACAACTTCGAGCCCCAATACCGACCCGTGCAAAGATCCGTAACGCAATAATCTAAGACCACCTGCATTAGTCGCAACAACTCCACCAATATGACATGAACCTTTTGCACCCAAATCTAATGGGAAGATATACCCGTTTTCGGCCAAATAATTATCGGCATTTTCCAAGATAACTCCGGCATCACATTTAAGAATCCCTGTGACGTTATCAAACGACCGGATCTTATTCAAATTACTCAATGAAATCACTATTTCATCAAAGACCGGAACTGAACCTCCAACCAATCCGGTGTTACCACCTTGTGGAACAACAGCCAATTTTTGTGTGTTACAATATTTGATTATCTCCGAAATTTGTTCGGCCGTTTTCGGCTTTAACACCAATTGCGATTGGCCCAAATACTTTCTCATTTGGTCTTGATTGAACGAAATCAAATCCGCTTCGTCGGTGATTAGCCCGTTCGAGCCTAATATGTCCTCAAAATGTTGAATATCATCACCAGTCAACTTTTTATACCTCAGATCACGTTGCACTTTATCAGCGTAAGTATCGGCCGTAAAAGCGACGGTTTTGGTCGAATAAGCAGCACGAACGCTCGCAAGGGGTGCATTCACTCTATGAGACCTTGAGACACCCCTAAGGGCGGTGAAAACACTCTTTTTCAATGTGTTCTTGAACATGTTGGTGAGTCAAAAATGAGTCAAAAGTCGAGTTGAAAAATGTTTTAACCTGTAAACTTAACCTGTCAAACGGAGACGTGCGCGAACCGAAATCTTCAGAGTGATACCTGTACCGGTGCATAATGCGGACCTTTTCGGGACACGAAGTACTGCGGCATGGAAGTGAACGAACGAGTAAGGATGAGGAGTGAGTGAGGAGTGAGCAGGGACTGACTGTGGAAGAGAAAGGCGTCCATTCTTATCACTTTAATCACCTTCACATTGCCTGCATATAACAGATAGTCATCACGTGACGCACGTCCGCATTTAATCTAACAAACCAACAAATTCAATTCTTCACACCACAAGATGCTATTGAAAACTGTATTGGTACATGCAGCCGCTTGTATTGCCCTTCAGTTCCCCTTACAGTTGGCCGGGCCCAGCAGCTTGAATGCGGAGTCCATTTCGGGCGCCACTCATGCTCATTTCAGCACTATGTCCGAGGACCAATGGCCCATCGACCTTGCACAATATGGTCAAGATTTCGTCGCTAGAGTATACCATAATGGGAATTCTGAGTTAAAAAAGTACCTTCTCGCTTCGAATACCCTTAAACGATGGGCCAAAGATAACTCAGCTCAAACCGTTGATGTTCAATTGAACAAAACAGAATTGGTTAGTATCTTGAACACATTCAATACCCCAAAGTACGACATTGTCGTTGATGATTTGGCTCAACGAGTTTTCGAATCATATCCGGAAAATCTGAAACAATCGGTGAAAAAGAACGCAAAACATGAGGAGATGCTTAACGCGGACGGGTTTAGTGCCCAATCCGAAGTTTTCTTCAAGGACTACCGGCCTTTAGAAACAATCGATGCTTGGTTAGACATTCTCAGCCAATCATACCCAGACATCATCACTATGGAAACGATCGGAAAAACCTCGGAAGGCCGAGATCTCCGGATCGTGCATTTTTCCGCTTATTCGGATCAAGTTCCACATGACGACCGGAAAACAATCGTTATTTCAGGCGGTGTACATGCCCGTGAATGGATATCTGCATCGTCTGTTCTTTACTCTCTTTATGAATTGATCCAATTCCATGATACACACCCACAATCCAAACTTTTGGCCAACTTGGACTTTTTATTTATTCCGGTGGCTAATCCAGACGGTTATGAGTATACATGGACTACCGATCGATTATGGAGAAAAAATAGACAACCTACTCAAAGAGAAGGATGTATTGGGATCGATATCGACCACTCATATGACTACCACTGGACCCGTTCGTCCGACTGGGAGTGTGGAGAAGAGTATAGTGGAGAATATCCATTTGAAGCAAATGAATCGAGATTATGGCACGAATATTTGGTGAATACTGAGTCAACTCATAACATTTATGGATACATTGACTTACATTCATACTCTCAAGAAATCTTATACCCATACGCATATTCTTGTAATCAGCAGCCACGTGATGAAGAGAACTTAATTGAGTTGGCTTATGGGATCGCAAAGGCACTCCGATTATCACTGGGTAAAAATTACAATGTATTGCCCGCTTGTATTGATAAGGACTCGGACTTGATTCCCGACCTCGGCGCCGGAAGCTCGCTTGATTTTATGTATCATAATCGTGCATATTGGGCTTATCAGTTCAAGTTAAGAGATACGGGCAGTCATGGGTTCTTATTGCCGAGCAAGTACATTATCCCGGTGGGGAAGGAGACCTTTGAGGGTATCAAGTACTTTTGTTCGTTTCTTCTATCCGATGATTAGACGTATACCGTATTATCAGAGTAAATATACCTTTAATATGTAATGTAGAATATGTCAAGAGATGCGCTACCTGAAATTTTTGGCGCTACCGAACGGACGCACTTACTACTTCAACACCGCAGTGAGTCAAACTCCAACATCCACAATGAGAGTCGTTATTCAAAAGGTCAAGCTGGCCTCGGTCACCGTCGACAACAGACTCGTCTCCTCGTATGTCACCCCAGCTCACTCCTTCCACGCTTACTAACCATCAGAATCAACAAGGGCCTTATGCTTCTAGTGGGTATCTCAACCAAAGATACTCCCGAGGATGTGTCTAAATTACTGAAGAAATTGCTTTCACTTCGTATCTTTGAAGACACAGAAGAAGCAGCTGGAACTAAAACCGAATGGGCTGGAAAACCGTGGGCCAAAAATGTCGTTGATATTGGCGGGGAAATCTTATGTGTAAGTCAATTCACTCTTTATGGTACGATCAAAAAGGGTACTAAACCTGACTTCCACAAGGCCGCCAAAGGTCAAGATGCAAAGGTTTTATACGACCAATTCTTGTCTCAATTAGCGACGGGTCTCGGAGAAAAGTCGGTCAAAGACGGGCAGTTTGGTGCGATGATGGACGTTGCGTTAGTCAACGACGGGCCGGTGACGATTATATGGGATACAAATGACTCGTCTATCTAACTCTACATTTAGTTTCTATTAGAATTTATTTATACGACATTGCATTGCAATGGTGTAGATGCTATATCATCAAAAGCGCTACGCTGATACAGACTACCACCGCCAAAGCCCACCCATACTTGATATTCTCCAAATCAAACCTATCCTGAGGCTCCATTTCAAACGATCCAAAGATCAGCGTGTCTTTTGGGTGAGGTTTCCGTGCATAGGGCAAACCGATTCGGTGGATCAAGTCGTATTTTTGTATGATTAGTATGCTCAATGTTATTATTAACACCGTCATGATCCTCGAGTCTTTGGCGAATGGAAATTGCTTGTATATGTTCCGTTTGAACCGCTCGGTTCTGCTTATTCTGATTCTGCCCATCAGGGCCTTTTTTTTCAACCGACTCATAGTGACTGGTGGGGGTATTGGCATTGATGGTGGGTTAAGTGTATGCGGAGTTTTTCAGATTTTTCGCTGCGAACGAGCGCGCAAAACAACGAGCGATAGCGAGTTGTGCGAGCACCACAATCCACACAATTCACACCACCAACAGCACGACCAGCACAATCCACGTCACCACGCACGCAACGAGCAGCCCACCCATGGGAAAAGTTACCGTGCAGAGTCGCAGCCCGCCCATGGGAAAAGTTACCGTGCAGAGTCGCAGCCCGCCCATGGGAAAAGTTACCGTGAGTCGCGGTCAGCGACCACCCCGCAAAATATTCACAACCACCTCGTAAATCAACCCCCATCGACTCTCAATACATCCCAGTAGCCATACAAACGTCCACACACAAACAACACAAAATAACCCGGCCACCGCACTGGCAACAAAGAGCCGCACAATACTATACAATATATCAAGCACCGCAAGCACAGCGATAACATATATATTATTCAAACGAGTTTGACCCAACTGTTCAAGCGCATAGAGAAACGGCGGCGAATACTCATTCGGGTATAGTATAACGGTTAGAAGCGGCACGGAGCTAAATGACACGTTTCTTTCGTGCAAGTGCGTATCTATATCATCTTTTATCCTCTCTGTAGCTATCCGTAGTAGATCAATGGCCTGTGAAATCATGGCCTGTGAAATCATGCCCCAAAGAGAGATTGAAACTTTTGAAGGCTTGAATTTTTTAGGTCGGCCGGGCTTTGGTAGCGCGGGTGCCCGCGATAAGTAGCCTGTTTATTTCATCACTCTCTTCATCGTCGTTCAACATGATTCTGCTTCCTTCAGACGTGTTATCGCTCATATTTGCACATTCGTCGCATCAGGACATCGCCCGTTTGTCGACGCTCTCGAAAAGCTACCGCGAATGTCTTGCCCCGTTTGTTTTCCAGCGAATCAAATGTACTTGGAATGACTTGATAACCAGAGATTTTGACAAGCTTATCTACCGAGAAAACTGCATTGAACTCCGAATAATCGACCACTACTCGTACGGAGAATGGCATTTCGACTTGTCTCTGGTGATACGACGGCTCCCATACTTGCTCCACTTGCTGGTCAATTCGAATAGCTCGTCTGGATGGCTCAAGTATATCGGAGTTGGCGTCAAACAATTGACTCTTTATCACTCTCCTCATCACTGTGAAACACAGCAGTTGTTACAAAAGGCATCGCAAATCCCAGTAGTTCGTCCTAATCATCCGAGGTTCTTCAACTTGGCAAATGTACTGGATTTCCACTCGCTATCAAAATTGACTCTACAAGAATATACCTTCAATTGGCAACCCTTTGAAGCAACTACAGTCACTCTAAAACAACTCATTTTGATCGACTGCAGGTGGGAATACCCATTTTTGCTCTCTCAGTTTAACGAAAACAACTCATTACATAATCTTGAACTACATTACTCGGTTAACAACTCATTTATTCTTTCGGAGCGCTTCAACGTCTTCTTACTCGACACACAAGAAGTGCTTTCGAGCCTACACAGCTTAACAATTGCATTCTACAAATCCACTTCAAAGCACGCGCCAACCCCGAGCGAGTCGACATGGGAAAAAAATCTCAACCATCGCATCTTAAACAAGTTTATCAACGCACAAAATTACCCTAATCTACATAAATTGGCTTTCAAAGGATGGTTTCTTAGCCTCTCCAATCTCAGCTTATACCTCGAGCAAATCGAACCAAACCACTTGGATTTGCTTGATCTACATATAATCACAAACAACTCGTCGTCAAAGCACGAATGTGAAGGAAAATTCAAGAATTTGAAGCTAAAATTGACAAATCAACTTGGTGTATATAATATTTAAAAGTGTTGATATTTACCAGTAATTTTTTTCCACTCTATTTTTTTTTTTGGCGATGCTTTTGGTATGGTTATTTCTCGTGGTGACATGTGTCGCTAATACCGAGACTCACTTGATTAAGGTCCCACACTACTTCAACATTCCTTTACACCATGAAAAGTACACGGAAACTCGGGTACAACGGTTGAATTTGACACACTCGGTTTTACGCGATTACCCGATCGATTTAAACTCGGTCGAACCGAATAAACGGGTGGTACTGATTGCGTATGATTCGATCAAAAATATACCGCAGACCTTGCTTGTCAGAATCAACAACCATCAAGATTCGGCATTCAATTCGGATGACTTGCTCGGTGTTAAATTATGTTGGCCAGCAACAGAAGCGTTTTCTTTCAGAATTTCGCACCAGTTTATTAAGACGGCCGAAATCATTGGAGAAGCAGATCAGCTCGACTTGTATTTGCAGGTAGAGTACGAGTTTGAGGCACATACGTACGATGCGAAACTCTTGCTGAGCAAGGAACCGCTCGATTTCCACTTGTACATCAGCAAGATGCCCGTCAATTGGCTTCCGATTCCGGTCGATTTGTTCCAGTTTATTGTGTATATGGTGGATGTTTTAGTTATTACTGTGTCTGTTGTGCCGTACTTGTACGGGTATATATTTAGTATTTGATAGAGCTAGTAGTGAATAGTACATGGAGAGCCACAGTGAGTAGTACATGGAGAGCTAGTACTGTACATGGAGAGCTAGTACTGTACATGGAGAGCTAGTACTGTACATGGAGAGCTAGTAGTGTACATGGAGAGCTAGTAGTGTACATGGAGAGCTACAGTGAGTAGTACATGGAGAGCTAGTACTGTACATGGAGAGCTACAGTGAGTAGTACATTTGATAGAGATTGTACTGAATAGTGAGGAATTAGCGAGAAGTAAGTCGTCGCGAAATAACTCCACTATTTCCTTCCCTCTGTCTCAATTCCTCACTAATCTAGTCGCTGCTTCCACGATTTGTCTATTGTACGAAGTCTGCAGACGGTCACATAGTAAGACTCGACGGTAGCAGTGTCGGCGCTACGCGGTGTGTGCTTGCTTGCTCTCTGTAGAAACACTCGCTCTCTCACTTTCTCACTACTCTCTCCTCACTTTCTCACTACTCTCTCCTCACTTTCTCACTACTCTCTCCTCACTCACTCACTCACTCGCTTCGCTCGCTCGTTTGTTTTCCCACGTTCTCACTATCTTATCTTTTTTCGCTCACTCCGTGCTTATATAATCGCAGAATTTCCAATGACCCATAATTTCATTTGCCATCACCTTCACAATCAATTCAACAACGCTATGAGCTACTCAGAAGACGACCCATTGGCCGCACCAGTAAACACACAGAACTTGGACTTGTCCAAGTTGTCACCACAAGAATTGCAAATCTACAGAATGTACGGTAAATTGCCCACCACTCAACAGATTCTTTCATCCAAATTCAAAGATAAAAAGTACTTTGATAGTGGAGACTATGCAATGCTGAAACAATTAGGAGGTAATAATAAGTCTGGAGTACCGGCAGGAATCCCATTAAGACACCCGAACGCTGAAAAAGTCAAGGAAATGTACAATAGAAACTCGATAAGCGGGCAGAATGCAGGGTTTATGTACAATGGTAAATCAGGTTTACTTAATGAATCAACTCCAAAAGAAGACTCAAAGCAATGAATCTTGGGCAATACTGCCATTATATAGGATATAGTAAAGCAAAAAAAAATAAAAAAATGTTAACCATGATTCTTAGTTCAAGCGAATTTAATGAAGCATTGAATGTGTTTTATGAGATTTTATTGGATAATTTGTATATTAGAGAGGAAGAATGGACACCAGTAGCAGTAACTCATAGTTATTTGAAGAATTATAGTGGGTATGAGTGTATTTTGGTCGAGTTTAAGTATAGAGAGAAGAGAATAACCTTCACTATTTCATACGATAGCTTGTATGAAGTGCCCGTTTGTCATTTCCGTGTTAATGAAGGGATGAGTCAGGTTGAGCTGAAGGGGGCATCGGTTCAGTTGGTTTCTCATCATATTTTCCAGGACACATGGCTCTCGATACACCCTTGTGAAGTCAAAGAGACAATGGGTGAGTTTGAGGTGGGCAGCGTGGACTACTTGACGGTATGGTTCAATGTGTATGGCATACCGTGTGTTTTCAGTGACGTTTCTTTGCGTGCACTCAGGGTTGCTCACAGTTAAAGAGACTCACTAGTCACTAGAGGACTGGAGGATACTAGAGGGCTTACTGACCCACAGGACCCACAGGGTACTCCCTACAATGAAGCGAGAGACAGTCCTCGTTGCCCGACTCCCACCGTCACTACTCTAAAGTCTCGCCGTCGCTACGCTACGACTCTCAAACACAACTCGCTATCGCTCGTTGTGTTCGTTAACTATTTATATACTTGTATTACTAATGCTTAAACAACAGGCTTCTTTTCTGTGAAAATACGGCATGGATACTTATCGGTAAACATACCATGGACAGGTTCTTGTAAAATCGTCCAGTGAAACTTATTTAAAGAAGGTGCAACGACTGGTTCACCAGATGCACCCAATAATTCACCCTTGACCACATTTGCTGGAATACTGGCCAATGTGGTTGATAAACTTACTTCACCTTCGTTAAAAGCTAATAATTCTTTGGTACCTTTTTCACCATTAGAGATTCTTGGTTTAGAAACTGAACCCAATTGTAATAATCCAGAAACCCTTGTTTGATTGAATCCATGGACTTGTGGGTATTGTCTTCTATAGTCTCTCTTGTGGAATGGGTTACCCTTGATATCCCCAGCAGGTATAGTAACTGGTTCAACAAATTTCTTTGCATCAGAAATTCGTTCACCCGGTGGAATCGCACGGAATTTACTAACGAGTGGATTCCCTGAAGATCTATTGGGAACAAGTGCAAGAACCTGTCTAAGCTTCTCCCAAATCCCGGTTGATTGTGTTGTATATTTTTTCCATACTGGAACTGGACCACCAGACATCTTTAAGTTGTGTTTGAATGTTAGCTTTTAAAAAAAATTATTTATGGATGCGTAAATTTAACTGGCCAATCATTTTCGTTTGGTAGCGCGGGTATGTATAGAAAATGAAAGAGTTAGTATCTCGCTACTCAGTCACTTCACAGTCGCACACTCACTGCTCATTGCTCACTACTCACTGCTCACTACTCACTAGTCGCGCACGCACTCACTACTCTCACTACTCTCACTACTCTCACTACTCTCACTACTCTCACTACTCTCACTACTCTCACTACTCTCACTACTCTCACTACTCTCGTTCGTTCGTATATTCACTGCTCACTAACTGCCCACGCATTCACTGTAATTACTGTAATCAGTCACTCCTCACTCCTCACTCCTCACTCACTCACTCCTCACTCACTCACTCCTCACTCACTCACTCCTCACTCACTCACTCCTCACTCACTCACTCCTCACTCACTCACTCCTCACTCACTCACTCCTCACTCACTCACTCGCTTCGCTCGTTCGTTCGTGAGAAGTGAGAAGTGAGTTCGTCTACGAAAACAAACCTCTACCAATCTTACCAAATATAACAACACCACAGAAAAAAAAACTTCCAATCCACAACCAAAGTGCCATTGCATCTTCATCACCATGAAAATACGTATATTGAGCTGCAAATGAAGCATTTTGAACGTAAATCGAAGTACATGCAATTGTAGAAGCAATTAATCCTGCAAAAAATCCAGACATTGTTCCATCCAACATAAGCCATAATCCCGGATTTAAAAGTGACCAAACAATTGAAGCTTGTAAAAATGAACTCCATTCAATTTTACGAATTGCATAACTAATACCCAAAAATGTTAAAAATGCACGTAAAACATCGTTTAAAATATACTTTGAATTTTTTGGATTTGGATTTGAAGTTAAAAGTCGTTTACTAAATTTTCCAGGTAATGCCCTATCCAAAATTGGATGTATTACCGACATTATTAATCCCTGGAAAGTTAAAGCCAATAATTGATCGATTGTAGCACCAGTAGTGGTGTCTTCAATCTTTGGATAGTAATGACCAATACGTAATTTTTCAAATAAATCAAAAATAAAAATATTGGTGATACTAACTGGAAAATTGACTTTTTGCTTTGAGCCAAAATGATTGTAATGAATGTGTTTTGTAACTTCATTATAAATCATAGCAGAACCTGTCAATACAAATAACTTCATGATGATGGGTAATTTGTAGTCGACTTGAGGAGAGGATGTAGAGGATGGAGGGGTACTTTCCGCGGAGAACTTGGACGCGACGTCGACGTCAAAGTCTTCTTTGGATAAGTTAAGTAATGCATCATCATTATAGATCCCATAAAGTGAAGGTTTTGTTAAATTAACGACCGAATCGGACATTTGGATTGGTCTAGGAGTCGAAGCACCGGAGCTGATTGCCGAGGTTGGACCCAGACCGGTTGAGTCGTGCAGACCGGAACTGGACATCTTCTTGATGTTAGTATTTGAAAGTGCCGCCCTTCTTAAATCTGCCATGTTGATGAAGAGTGGTGTGTTATCCTCGGGTGAGTTTTTCTCAAATGTGGAAGTGTCTAAATGTAAACTGTAAATTGAGACAGAGAGAGTACAGAGTACACAGAGAGTACAGAGAGTACACAGTACACAGAGAGTACACAGTACACAGTACACAGAGAGTACACAGTGCACAGAGAGTACATTCACAATCGGTGAGAGGTGGCCCAGTGCAGATGACGCGACTAGCTACAACATATCAATAAATTGATATGTTCTTGATATGTTCTTGATATGTTCGGTTACAGGTGTAACCTGTAAATCTCGCGCACTTTTATTTATTTTCATTGATAAACAACTCACTCCACCGACATGTCCACCAACTTATTTGAAAGCGAACCCGAAAAAACGTACTCGCGGACCCGATCGTCGCGCCGTAGAAACAACGATGACATCGCGTCGGTCAACCAAGATGTCGTTGAAGATTTCATCGAAGAATTGAAGATGCAGGATTCAAGTGAAGAAGAAGCGCCAATTGAGTTCTCAGACGATGATTCCGACCAAGATTTCGAAGAATCACATGAAAAACGGGTCAGTGAAGCTGCTGCTCAAATGAAAAAACAACAACAAGCCCAATTCGATTTTTCGGATGATGAATACGATCATGGAGTCCCAATTGAAGATGACTACACCGAAGAATATGATTTTAAAGATGCACTTCGAAGTGCTGGTAATTTTAAAGTTAAAAATAAAAAAAAACTGTCTTCTACACTGTATTGGAAGAGGAAAATGATGAGAAGTACCAATCGAGAATTAGATCCTGAAGTACGTCATAATTTATCTATGGCAAATGAAGCGTTTGTTAGAAGTGATTTTCAAGTTGCACTTGATTTATACTTGGAAGTGATCAAAAAAGATCCCAAAAACTTCAGTGCGTATAAAACCGTGGGGGAAATCTGTAAACAACAAGGAAAATTGAATGAATGTTGTAGTTATTGGTTATTGGCCGCATCCATTCATCCATGGGATACACAATTTTGGGGTACTGTAGCAGAATTGAGTGCAGAATTGGGACATACTGCACAAGCAATCGAATGTTATACAAAGGCTATCACTTCAGATACTTTAAAAAGTGCACTGTTCATTATAGATCGATCTTTATTATATCGTGATATACGACTTTTTGGACGTTCATTAGATGGGTTTCAAAAAGTTCGTGCTATTTTCCCCGGAGATTCTCTGATTATAAAAAACATTGCAAGTGTTTATGTTGAACAAAAAAGAGTTAATGATGCAATTAATTTATATATGGGGATTTTAGATCAAAATATGAATGAGAGTCCCGAGTATAAATCCAAATCTTTTTCAGGAAAAGTCCCTAAATTCGGATGGGCTGAATTAAACATTCTTTTGGAATTATATATCCAACAACATTCGTGGAGAATTGGGATTAAAATGATTCGAAATGTTTCTAGATGGATCCAAAATCGAACTGATGAAAAATGGTGGGATGAAAATGATGATGATTCAGAATTTGATAAGGTTCGTAGATTCGAAATTTTGAATTCAATACCACATTCAATCGATGTAAAATCAAAATTTTATGATCTCCCCATTGATATAAGGTATAAAATTGGACATTTAAGATTAGGACTCGGCCAAAAAAAGGAAGCAATGCATCATCTTGAATATTTACTAGAAGAATCAGATGATGATATTGCAGACTTGTACTTTGAAACGGGTAAGATCTTGGAAAGTTATGGGTACCATGAAGACGCATTACATTTCTTAACAAGAGCTTCAATAAGTGATGATTATAATCAGAATCCAGATTTGATCAATTTGTTGGGGAAATGTTTTCTTGAAGTCGAAGATTACCCACAGGCAAAGCAAGCTTATGAAGCCTTATTATTCAATGAACCAAACAATTTGGATCATAAAATCGCATTGGCAGAAGCTTTACATTATTTGGGAGATTCGGAAGGTGCAAGAAGATATTTACTTGAAGTTGCAACCGAACGTGAAGCTAGTAAAAAAGAAGAATTGACCGATTCTGATGATATTTCAAATCAAATTCGTGATGAAAATTTATCATTAATTAAAAATCAAAGAAGTTTAAAATCTACAAAGACAAAATTAACAGATGAAGAAAAATTGGAATTTGAAATTAATGCCAAACGTAAAGTACTTGAAAAATATCGTCGTATGACTCGATTTGAAGATGCAATTCTATTGAGTGATAAAAATGCAATCAAAGCATGGATGCAATTAGCTCAACAATTAATTGAAATGTTCATGAATGTACGTAGTTTTTTCCCTCGTGATAAAAATAGAACTTTTAAAGGAATTGTTCTTTATAGAAGGAAGAAACAAATGGGAATTGATGAAAAACTTTCTCGAGTCTTTAATATCTTTGAAGGAACTGTAAATCAAGAAAATCAATCGAGACATTTGTTAACTTCTAAAACTGAATATCGTGGATTATCTTATGATATTTGGTTTAAAATCTTTGTACAATATTCAATGTTACTGGCAAATTATGAAGATAATGTTGAATATGCCAATGAAATAATTGAAGTTGCAATGACTGCAAGTATATTTGTTCAAGATAAAGAAAAAGAATCATTTTTAAAATTAATAAAATTACTCTTTAGTATTAAACAACAAGATCAAAATTCAATTACAAGTCTGATTAGATCATTTTTAATACTGAATCAAATGTCTCCATTTATTTATAAATTTTTTATGTGTTGCTTTTCTCAAGGTATTAAAAATTGGGAATATTTTACAAATTATAATCATCAAAAATTCATTTTACGTCAATTAAAAGCTTATGATTCAGTTATAATTAATAAAAAAATTAGTGGAATGGCAACAATTACAGCTGATTTTAATGGATTTAAGAAATTAAGTCCTGAACATCCAGATTTGATTTATATTTATTCGAATCTTTTGGGTGGTAGTAGAAGTTATGTATCATCTGTTGTTTATTTGAATAGAGCATACAAAGAATTTAATAAAGATTCAATGGTATGTTTAACTTTAGGGTTATCTCATGTTCATAGATCGATGCAAAGATTAAGTAATAATCGTCATATTCAATTACTTCAAGGTATTAGTTATATCCTTGAATATCGTGAATTAAGATTAATTAATTCTTCAAATTATGAAAAGCAAGAAATTGATTATAATTTGGGTCGTTTATTTCATATGTTGGGTCTTTTTTCTTTGGCTGTTTTACATTATAATAATGTATTGGCTATTGAAATTGAAGATGAAGAGTATGATTTGCTGATGGAAGCTGCTTATAATTTGACTTTGATATATAATATCAATGGGAATCCACGGTTGGCAAGAGATGTGACGGAGAAGTATCTTAGTATTTAGGGTTGTGTAATGTAGTTATTAATGTATGTATTATTATTGAGCGACGAGCGAAAAAACGAGCGAACGACGAACGAACGAGCGAAGCGAGTGAGTGAGTGAGTGAGTGAGGACTGAGGACTGAGGACTGAGGACTGGCTGACTGACTGAGGACTGAGGACTGACTGACTGACTGACTGACTGACTGACTGACTGAGGACTGAGGACTGAGTGAGTGAGTGAGGACTGAGGACTGAGGACTGAGGACTGGCTGACTGACTGAGGACTGAGGACTGACTGACTGACTGACTGACTGACTGACTGACTGACTGACTGACTGAGGACTGAGGAGTGAGTGAGTGAGTGAGGACTGAGGACTGAGGACTGAGGACTGGCTGACTGAGGACTGAGGACTGAGGACTGAGGACTGACTGAGTAGAATAAAGTACAAGCACTAGCACACTAAGAAACACACAGTACAAGCAATACCACACTGAGTATACACATTACAAGCAGCACAGGAATAACTTAAAATATTTTGGGTGCAAATTTCTTCGATTGGGTGCAAAATTTTCTCGAACTATAAGTCATCTTGGAAGTGAAGCTGAAAATCTCACTATTTCAATTACGACACAATGGTACATAATTCCAATATCTACATTCGATTTCATATATTTTGTTTTATTTTGACTAAATTTGTAAAAAATTGATGCAAATCTATACATGGAACCATCAGTTTATTGAGTCTTAATTCCCGGCTAGCGACCGTACGTTCCTAAGAATACCCCTACCACCACTCTTTTTCTCAATAACCACTGAATGCTTACTGTATTGTCGACTAGTGAAATATTCGTTATGGTTGCATTTTCATTTGCGCACTAAAAATCGGTCCCGCACAAATATGCTTCTTGAAAAAACATCACCAAATAAAGGCATCGCTAAACCAAACAGTTCCAAAACTTTCACCTATAATAAAATCATGGTTAGATTAAAGCACAGGTATATACTATTCGAGATCTTATACCCTCCTTCACAAGACACGGGAAAGACGTCGCGCGAAGACTTTGTCAAGTACAGCCAGTCTTATAACGATTCGCTTCTTGTGCTCCATCAAACATCGCCATCATCAATCAACCAACGATCCTTGACCAACAGCGTCAAAAACATGATTCTGGACGTCTATGGAGACTTCGGATCGGGCCAGGTCGGGATGTCTGTATTGGTCAAATACTTTAGTAATAAAACATCAACAGGAATCATTAGATGTGGTCGAGAAAATTATAAACGAGTGGTTGGTGCAATCACAATGATTGAAAAACTAGAAGGTAATGATGTTATAATCAAATGTTCAAGAGTTAGCAGTACAATCAAAAAGGCAGAGCAATATAGTATCTCACGAAGTCATGAGTTGATACGGGTTATCAATAGAGGGCAATCGGTACAAGATGATTTCAATAATTTGATTGAAAGCTTTAAAAATCCATCAAAAGATTCGGATGAAGAATAATTAATCAATTGACATGGGTATTTTTTTGAGTTCACTATATGCGCATACTTTTCGCATTTTTGTATGCGCTTAAAAGGGTCTCTCATATAGTATATAAAGAATAATAAAAATTTGATATTAATCTTTTCAACAACGTTATGTTTGATTTATCTGTATATCTAGTGACCGATTCAACAATGGTCCCCGAATCTTCCACTTTTTTAAAGCAAGTGGAAGATTCAATCAATAATGGCGCTACCATTGTCCAATTGAGAGAGAAAGATATCCTGACATTTGATTTTATTCAAAGAGCCAAAGAGGTTCATAAATTGACCAAATCAAAGGGGATCCCGTTGATTATTAACGATAGAATCGACGTTGCTCTTGCCATCGATGCTGAAGGTGTTCATGTGGGACAAGATGATATGCCGATTGAGTTGGCCCGTCAACTCATAGGTCCAAATAAAATCTTGGGATTAAGTTGTTCTACAAATGAAGAAGTTCAAAAAGCTCTTGAAGTTGGCACAAATATCATTGATTATCTTGGATTAGGTACCGTATTTCAAACTCAAACAAAGCAAAACGTCAAGACTCCGTGGGGAATCGGTCCGATCGGACTTCGCAAAAGATTACGCTTGATTGCTGAGTATAATAAAAATATCAAAGATAAAATGAAATGTGTTGCCATTGGTGGAATTAATCATACAAATGCAGCGAATGTAGTTTATTTGGCCCGTCACGGCGAGCAGAGAATCGATGGTGTTGCTGTTGTTTCATGTATTATGGCGCATCCAGATGCTGGTTATTCTACCAGAGAATTGGTTCGGATCGTCAATAGTATTCCCCCTTGGATAAAAAAGGAAAAAGAAACATTGAATTACACTTCAAATGTGGTAAATTCCCATCCATTGGTGCATCATATCACTAATCATGTTGTTCGGCAGTTCAGTGCCAATGTGACTTTGGCAATCGGTGCCTCTCCAATCATGTCTGAATTTAGTCAAGAATACGCCGAATTTGCGGCAATTCAAGGACCAATGGCTCTAGTTGCAAATATCGGTACTCCAACCCCGGCTCTTATTGAAATATACAAAACTGCATTCAAAGAGTATAATCTAAAGGGAAAACCTATTGTATATGACCCTGTTGCCGTTGGTTCTTCGAAAGCAAGATTGGACGCTTCACACACATTATTGAACTCGGGATATGTTTCTGTTATCAAGGGAAATGTAGGAGAAATTGTTTCGATCTCGAAGTTGACAAGTTATTATGAAAATCAAGAATATGAAGGGTTAATGCAAGGAGTCGATTCAACAGCTCAACTTAGAGAAGAAACCATTGTTGAAGTTGCCAAGCAAGTCTCGCTTGATTTCAGGTGTATTGTTGTTGTCACGGGAGCCACAAACTACATTGTGGATGAGAAAAAGTACGTGAAAGTGGCTGGTGGGGACCGATTGATGGGTACTATCACCGGTTCCGGGTGCTCTTTGGGTAGTGTGATTGGTGCTTTTATCGCCGTTAATGGCAACCATTTGGAAGTTGTTGTTGCCGCAGTCACTCTTTATAACAATGCGGGTAAAGAAGCAGCGAGAAAGGCCAAAGGTCCGGGCACTTTTATGCAATTATTTATCGATGAGTTATACTTGCAGTCGCAGTTGCAGCCATTTAAATAAATTATATCTAATCTGTAAAAAAAAAAAATGCCATTCCCTAAAACCTGTAAAATTGGTTTGATATTAAAAAAAATCAATAATTTGATAAGGCTTACTCCCCAAGTAATGGTTCTCCCCGCAACAAAAGCAAACACCACACGAACGCCCAAGCCGTCACCCGTGTCGAACATCGCAAACATCGGCTCTCTTAAACGGTTTGCCGACCAAGAATATGCAAACTCACTCCTCCACCAAATCGCCAAATTAGTGGCCCCCATCATTCATGAATTCGGATATAAAGTCGGCACTTTATGTGAAATGTACCCTAAGAATGCAAATCTCCTCGGACTTAACGTCAACAGAGGTCAGAAGATCCTTATCCGTTTACGAATGGCATCAAATGAACGGCTGTTTTACAGTTTGGGCGAACTTACAGAAACTTTTTTACATGAGTTGACCCACAACATATATGGACCACATGATAACAAGTTCTATGATCATTTGAACAAGTTGAAATCACGTTTTCATGATTACCAATCGGGTAGGGTAACTTCGGATTATAGGTGTGAAGAAGAGAGATTAGGTTCTATTTCCGCTCCAGGATATTCTTCGATGAAGGATAGAAGGATAAAAGCCGTGAGTAAAGTGACATACACAGCAGAGGTGCGGACATTGGGAGATGGTCAACATGTAGCACGTGGATCTCGGACAAAAGTCAAGAAACCAGCTCTCGATCCGGCGCAATTACGCCAGAAAATGTTGCAGGCAACAGAGCAACGCTTGAAAGATGCAAAATGGTGTCCTTCGAATGTCGATGCTGGCGAGATGCCATCGAACGATGACTTGGAAATAATCGAAGTGAGCGAGCCACTGGTGGTAAGGAGGGAGGACAGGGTGAGCCCACTGGTGAGGAAGGAGAACAGGGAGAGCCCACTGGTGAGGAAGGAGGACAGGGTGAGCCCACTGGTGAGGAAGGAGAACAAAGTGAGCCCACTGGCGAGGAAGGAGGACAAAGCGAGCGCGCTAAGGAAAGCGAAGGAGAACAAAGTGAAAGAAGCTTTAAAACAGATGAGTGAGACAGGTGCAATTCGTCAATCGATAGAGTACAAACAAGTGGTTGATTTAACCAGCGAAGAGTACGGGGAAACTATAAACGACGAGATCATTGTGATCGATGGATGTGAAGAAGCGGCTCCAAAATCGATTTTGAAAGCCCCGAGTCCACACGATACTTCTGGACCGGAAGTAGCCAAAAAGAAGGTGCAATTCTCGGGATTACTCCCTTCTTTTGACGATGAAGATACAAAAGAAAAAGCCAGTAGAAATGACGACGAAGAGGTTGAAGAATCAATACACTATACTTCATCCTCGCCTCCAAGAGCGTTTTTTGGTGATGAAGCTACGTATCCAAGAAAGAAATTAGTGGCAGATTTAAATTTTGTTCAGATTTTCAAAAAGGGAGAGAAAATAAAGGTTCATGAAGAGACAACTCCGGTTGCTTTAAAGCCGAAGAAATCAAAGCCGAAACCGAAAACTACCGCATTGAAGAAATCGAGAAAGCCAAATGTGAGAAACAGAAAAGATAGAGACAGTCATGTAAAGGTTAAAAAGACGGTTAAAGCGATAAATTTTGAAGATTTACTCTAGTGTATATTATGTATTGATATTAAATGATTGATGAGCGAACGAGCGAAGCGAGTGAGTGAGTGAGGAGTGAGTGTGTGAGGAGTGAGTGAGTGAGGAGTGAGTGAGTGAGGAGTGAGTGTGTGAGGAGTGAGTGAGTGAGTGAGGAGTG